>CM070015.1:7841207-7961207 GCA_036247105.1 Cirrhinus mrigala | reverse complement strand
GGACCAGGCAGTTTTAGCAATGCAGTCTGAGAAAGTCAGCTGATCATCAATCACAACTCCAAGGTTTCTGGCTGTTTTTGAAGGAGTTATGGTTGATGTGCCTAACTGGATGGTGAAATTGTGAAGAAACGATGGATTTGATGGAACCACAAGCAGTTCTGTCTTGGCAAGCATAATTTCCAGTAATACATAAATGAAACAAAGATATTTCTGTAATAGTACTAATAAACTGGACATTTTAAACATGCTTTATATATTTATCATCAATGAATCCATCCAATTATTCAATCTCGTGCATTAACTAACTGAATGTTGTTCCACAGTTAACAATATTTAAACTATATTCATACTTTTATATACAATATACATTCTGAATAAAATTACTTGTTTTCACACATAACAGATTTATGCTCATTCTAAGTAATTTATACTAAGTCATTTTAAAAATATGATTATTTAAATAAATCGGTAACACTTTACAATAAGTTTCATTAGTTAACATTAGTTAACTACATTAGTTAACATTAACTAAGAATGAACAATACTTATACAGCATTTCATTAATCTTAGTTAATGTTAATTTCAGCATTTACTAATGCATTATTAAAATCAAAGTTGTGTTTGTTAACATTAGTTAATGCACTGTCAACTAACATGAACAAACAATGAACAACTGTATTTTTATTAACCAACATTAACAAAAATGAATATACTGTAATAAATGTATTGTTCATTGTTCATTAATGTTAGTTAATACAGGAACTAATGTTATTACGCGGCTCTGTGAAATACTCAATTCTGATTGGTCAGTCACTACATTACAAGGTATTGGTTATTCCCCGATAATAACCAGTAAAAATGAATAAAACAGGTCATCTGAGTAACTGCAGTTCGCTTCCTGGGAACATTTTTTCTTTGTGGAAGCTTTGCCCTTGGTTGACTAATAGAATATGAACACTCAAATTAATATTCTCGATCACAAATATTTAATAATATCATCCTGGTATCACAGGCTCGCTCTCTCGTTTCATTCAAACGCAGATGTCATTTTGCGACGATTGTTTCGTACACTGTAATGAATTGTCAGAACTAACAAAAAGGTAAGATTTCAAAACAGTTTAATCTTAAATCAGTATCTTTTATTGCCCCAATTATTCATGTTGTGAAACGCCATGTAATAAGTATGACTTTACAAAATCTCTTAATGTCGGTCTAGTTTTAACTTGCCACTTGCTAGCAACTGCTTTCTTCACGGAAGCTTTGCATTCAAGTATTTCAACTCCAATCAATATTTCCTGTCTAATTATTTAGTTTTGTGGCAAGTAGCCACATAATAAGCAGGATAATATACATTCAGCATGTTATTAAGGCAAAATAAAGCTCTCTTATACAACAGCCCTCCGCTTCGTGTCAGGTTGCTGATAAGATAGTTGGGCTTTATCCTGCGATAACAACCAGATGGATGTACATTATCCCTTACTTAACAAATGTCACCTTATTGTTAAGTGTTACCAATAAATCAAATAGATGCAAATACTGATCAACATAAGGGTGAGAAAATTTTGGCTTAAGTATCTTATTAAAATTTGTTTTGGGTGCTTACAGCACTAAATGCAGGTTTGAATGACTCAAACCCAATGCTACCTCACAACCAGTTCATGCATATTTTACAATTGTGTACGACCTCACTCGTATGATTTTGTACGTTTTCTGTGAGGGGTAGGTTTAGGGTTGGTAATTCGTACGAATTTGCCACCCTGTAAAGTACGTGTGGCTTTTCACAAAACATACGAATTCCTATGAATTAGCCACCTTTGTAAAATTTGTACGAATTGCCGTGAGATCGGGTTGCGCAAACCACATCACATCTGACAAATAATTGCTGTGGTAAGTCACCGGTACTGATTTTAAATTATATTTTATCCAGAATATCCCTTTAACAATGCTAAATGTAATTCTGCGGTTCATTGATGTTTATTGATGCGTGTGGCACATTACTGCGTACAATGGTGTACTGTACTGTATCGATGGAAAGTGAATTTGTGTGTGGACGGGCTTAGATTTACGCATGTGAGTGTATGAGAAAACCCCTCACAGCACGTTAGCTGTGAATGCTACTCTTCTGGAGTCGGGCCAGAGCGCTGTGGGCTCCTACTTCGGAAGAAACAGCTTTCAGTCCTTTCATTATTCCAGCAGTTTCCTCCGGATATCCAATGAGAGTAGAGGGGGAGGGAGAGATGGAAATCTCATGCAATCATGTACTCGTTACAGTCCCTTTTTACATACATTACGTGGGGACCTCATAGAGAGGGTGAATCATATGACTTTCATCTCGTTTGAGGCTTCAAGGAACGCATGCATATATTCTTGTCAATCTGAATTAATCTTTGGTGTCCCATTCCTTATTTTTGTAAATGTTAAAGGCACAAAACATGATTTTGTTGTGCAAAGAGCCTGAATTAGCTGTTAAAATTATTTTTCTCAGTAGCTATTTAATTATCATTTGATCATGTTGATTGTCATGATCAATAGAAAATGTACCAAAACATCTTTTTTTTTTTTAAATGTATCTTTAATTTTCTCCTACAGGCATTAATATTGCAACCACAGGCAAATTGTGCTGTTATTTGTGAATAAGACGCTTATATAATGAGCCAAATTTGCATACAAAGTAGGCGTGTTTGTGCTGAAAACAATATCATAATTTAAATTTTCACATCTCAGCACTATTTAACGCCTGGTTAAACTGAATTGTGGGTGGTTAGTGAATAATATACAGGTTTTTGCACTGAAATATTGCACACAAAAGTGAGCTGTTTAGTGAATTCATCCCTTAAAGGGATAGTTCACCCAAGAACTAAAATTCTGTCATCATTTACTTACCCTCATGTCATTGTAAACCTGTTTATTTCTTTTGCAAAATATGAAAGAAGATATTTTGAACAATGTACAATTTTGAACAATGAAAGCCTGTTTCCGCCACTGAATAAAACATTAAAAAAAAGGTTATTGTGACTTTTTTAATTTTTCAATTTTGAGAAAAAAAGTCAGAATTGTGAGATATTAACTTGCAATTGTGAGTTATAAGGTCAGAATTGCAAGTTCTGACTTTTTTCTTACAATTGCGAGTTTATATCTTGTAGTTCTGACTTTTTTTCACGTAATTCTGACTTTTTTTCCTCATAAACTCACAATACTATATTTTTTTTCTCACAATTGCGAGTTGTGAATTGTGAATTTGTATCACGCATTTCTGAGAAAAAATTAGATTAGGTCTAAATCTCACAATTTGGTCTTTATTTCTCGCAATTGTGAGTTTATATCACACAATACTGAGAAAAAAAAAGTCGAGATATAAAATCGCAATTGCGAGTTGTGTAGTCAGAATTGAGGAATGATCAATTCTGACTTTTTTCTCGCGGTTCTGAATTTTTTCATGCAGTTTTGTTTTTTTTTTTCTCAAAAACACAATTCTGATTTTATATCTGAAGATATAAACTCACAATTGTGAGAAAAAAAGTCAGAATTGATTATCTTGCAATTCTGACTTTATTTCACACAATTGCGAGTTTATATTATGTAATTCTGGGAAAAAAAGGTCAGAATTGTGTGATATAAACTCAAAATTGTAAGAAATAAAGTCAGAATTGCAAGATAATCAATTCTGACTTTTTTTCTCACAACTGTGAGTTTATATCTTGCAGTTCTGACTTTTTTCTCAAACTCACAATTCTGACTTTTTCTCAGAACTGCATGTTTATTGTCTTGGAATTCTGACTTTAAAACTTTCAGCTGTTTATATAACACAATTCTGAAAAAAAAAGTCAGATTTGCAAGTCTAAATCCCACAATTCTGACTTTATTTCTCGCAATTGTGTTTATATTAGACAATTCTGAGAAAAATAGTCAAGGTCAAAATAGTGTGATATAAACTCAAAATTTCAAGAAATAAAGTCAGAATTGTGAGATAATCAATTCTGACTTTTTTCTCGCAGTTGTGGGTTTACATCTCACAATTTGTAAACTCTCACAATTCTTCCTTTTTTTCTCAGAATTGCCAGTTTATGCCTTGCAGTTCTGACTTTATAACTCTCAATTGTGTTTATATTCACACAGTTCTGAGAAAAAAAGTCAGATTTGCGAGTTTATATCATCTCACAATTCTGAGGAAAAAAGTCAGAATTCGCAATTACCTTTTTTATTTTTTATTCAGTGGCGGAAACGGGCTTCCATGTACTCATTACCAATATATGGACAAAACACATTTCTTATCTTCATTTCCACAGAACAAAGAAAGTCATACAAGTTTGGAATGACATTAGGGTGAGTAAATTATGACAGAATTTTAGTTTTGGCCTAAATTTTCCCTATAATGTTACTACTTGGTTGCAAGAATTTAGGAACATATGCTCGTGTTGTTGTTGAGTCGGCCGTGTGTGTGCACTGATAGCGATCGGAGGGAGGAAGACTTTTATTAGTTGTGCTTGAGCAAACTGCACACATGGCCTCGCTCTCTCTGTTTATCATTCACTTAGTGCCACTTCCTCTCTCTGAGCCAGGCTTTCTCTCTGTGCCTCGCTCTCTTCTGGTGTCTCCTGTTTATTCTCCCTCTCAGCCTTCTCATATCTCGTGTCAAACCCTGGGTGCAGGAAGGAAGTTATTAGTTCACTGAATGAAAAAGTGAAAACAGTTGACAGGAAAAGGGTATGTACATTTTGTGTGTATTTGAGTGTGTGTGTATGTTTGTGTGTAACCCGGATGCTTGGCAGGAAGCACTGAAAACTCCAGGCCAGTTAATAGGAAGTCAGTAGTATCCTTTTTGACGGCAGCGCAGAGAAAAAAATGGAAAAGAGGGAAATATTTATTCCAGAGTGGGTTAGAACTGTACAGATCCAAATGTGAAAACACAACATTTGTTAAAAAATTAATTCATTCTTTCATTTATTCATTCATTCATTCATTCATTCATTCTTTTACCAGTACCAGGAATATGCTTGCCTAAGCTTTTAAACCTTATTATATCAGTGTTTGTTGCATAATAACGCTTGAAGTGTAACACACCCTCAATCTTTTATGAGTCAGCCAACGCCAGACTGCAGGTCTAGCCCTCAGTGACACCAAAACCCAACCCAAACACACTAAGCTTAATTAAATGACCATCTATGTGTCGTTTAATAACTAAAAGTTTACTTTCTCACCATCTTTGTCGGCTTGCTGATATTGTTTCCTTTGATCCCTGGTGTAATCAAAAGGTTAACTGTTATTATCTATTGACAGCGCTTCTTTGAACCAAATACCGCTCTGCTCAGATCAACAGGAATAATGCCAGCAGTGAGGGAAGCTGAAAAATACATAAGCACAGCCCTTTTCATTAGGGATGAGCAATACCAATTATTTTATTTTCATTACGATACCAATATTTTCAAGCCCAGTATCATCAATATTGATACTCATACTGATACCTCTGAACTTAACTGATCTTTTAAATTATCAAAAGAATAAAATGAGTAATTACACTCAATATTATATTTGAAATAAAATGTACTAAAATTGTATTTTCTGTCTTTCAGCATTTGGGTATGTTCTGATGACCAGGAGAAATAATGCTATCCTACACCATTATTAGCTAATATAGTCTATTTTTCCACTTAGAAGCTTACTTTATGCACTGGATTTCTTGCTAAATAAATAAAAGCAATGGTTAAAACTGTAAGTCAATCCAAAAACACGAATAGACGTGAATTAATGCAGAGCGACTTGAATGACGCAAATGGGGCAATGCGATTGTTGCGAATGCGAGATATTCGGCTCAGTCGTGTCTTCCGCGCAAGTGGAAAAATGTAAACTCGAGCGTGAAATTGGCCTGACGCATTGTCGCACAAGCCAATCAGCGAAGAGCTTATTGACACGTCAGGTTTGACAAGTCAGGTTGTATCAGACAATTTTTATTTGCGTGACGCAAAAAACATCCCACGAGTAATCTAGAGCGAGTGAGGCTATGCAAATATTCGTGCACACACCCTATGATAGGACAGTCAGTTTGGATGGATGGTCAGATGCTGACAAGCTCCCAAAATTGCAACACCATAAAAGAAATCCATAAGAGATCTTAAGCTATATTCCAAGTCTTCTGAATTCATACACATTTTGTGTGAGGGGTTTAAAAGTAAAAAAACAAAAAAACAAAAACAAACAAACAAACAAAAAACCTCATTATTCATTTAAGTCTTGTGAAATCATAATTCTTAAATATCATTTGCCATTTCGTGTAATCAAAGTGGCAGATCACAGGAACCAGTGACAGGAACAAAAACTTTTTTGGCTCTAGACAAATCTTTAAATTTACAATCACTTATCCTTGCTTGTATCAGAAGTAGTGGAGAACAGATTGTTCCTGCCATTTTATACTCTCCTTTATGGTGCTTTATTTTTTATTTTTTTGTATTTATTTATTTATTTTTTTTGACAAAATTGGCAGCTGCTGGTTTCTCATTTTTTGTTACATGGAAGAGAAAAAAAACACAAGGATTTGAAATGACATGAGCGTGAGTAGATGAATTTGTCAGAATCTGCTCATTTTTGAGTAACTCCTGCAATTCCATACAGCTGTCATAAACTTACACTGTGATGCCTCAAAAATGACCCATGTCACTCAATATAGCATGTCCTCAGTTTTATAAGACGGTGACACATTTGGACTGCTTCTAAAGAACATAATAATTACAATAATTACATTATTACAATAATACCAGTTATTGTCTTTATACCTGTCTCAGCAACACCGGTTAAAACCAGTCTGAAAAACCACTGAGTTCCCTCTTACTGAATAAACACTTCCAAAAAGCTTAACACGTGTCATTCACTGGTTTACACAATGCAAATCATAATTTATTTTTATGAACTGTGGTTTTTCCCTGTTACATGTTTTTCCCTCTTCTCTTTTCTTTGGTATTTCATTACCACACTGCTTATATTCTTAACTGTACCTCATTCCTCAGATAAGCACTGGATTAGACTATGTGTGTGTGTGTGAGAGAGAGCGTGTAAGAGAGCCTTTAAGAGTGTTATATGCATGTACATGCAAGTGCATGTCAGACACTTACAGGCTTGAGGCCCTATTTACACCTACCACATGTGTCTCGTGTAATCTGTTGAAAAGTGGTCATCGCTAAATTCAGGTGTAAACAGGACTTAAAAGGATAGTTCACCCCAAAATAAAAAAAAATTTCTCTGTGATTTACTCACCATCAACCCACCCCAGGTGTATTGTATATGTTTCTTCTTTCAGATGAATACAGTTGGGGTTATATTAAAAAAAGTCCTGGTTCTTCCGAGCTTTATAATGACAGTGAACGGGTGTTGAGATTTTGAAGTCCAGTATGGGATTAATAAAGGCCTTGTGAAGCAAATCAATGCAATTGTGCAAGAAAAACATCAATATTTAAAACAGTATAAACCATAATCTCTAGCTTCTGCTGACTGTCACACATGCATTCACAAGAGAGTGGCGTTCCAGCGGTTGACGTAGTATATAGGCGTAGTGTAAACTCTGGTGAGAATATGCTAGTCTCACAAGAACCAAGTGTTGTTTACAGAAAAGGAAAACCAGTCTCCTCTTGGTTTATATCGAAATTCTTAGACTTTTTTTTTTTTTTTCACAAATCCAAGTTACTTGTACTTCTAATTCATGACCAGTGTTTTATTTTGCTCTCTCCTCTGCACTTCCACGTTTTTCACTGGAGCTTACTCTATGCCTACATCTTATGTCAATCGCTGGAAAGCAACTTTATCGTGAACGCGCGTATGGCAGTTGGCAGAAGCTAGAGATTACAGCTTATAAAGTTTTAAATATGGCTATTTTTCTTACACAAACGCATCAATTTACTTCAGAAGGCCTTTATTAACCCTCCAGAGCCGTTTTAATTACTTTTTATGATGGATGGATGCACTTTATTGGGCTTCAACATTTCAACACCCATTCACTGCCATTATAAAGCTTGGAAGAGCCAGTGTATTTTTTAATATAACTTCAATTGCATTTGTCTAAAAGAAGAAAGTCATATACACCTAGTATGGCTTGAGGGTGAATAAATCATGGGGTAATTTTCATTTTTGGGTGAACTATCCCTTTAGCTGAATATATTTTATACTCCTGGAATTTGCAAGCAGTGACACATAATTTACTTTAGATATAAGCATGTGCTGAATAAATTAAAGGAATAGTTCACCCAAAAATGGAAATGTACTCACCCTCAGGCCGTCCAAGATATGGATGAATTTGTTTCTTCATCAGAGCAGATTTGGAGAAATTTACATTGCATCACTTGCTCACCAATGGATTCTCTGCAGTGAATGGGTGCCGTCAGAGTCCAAACAGCTGGTAAAAACATCACGATAATCCACAAATAACACACAGTCCATCAATTAATGTCTTGTGAAGCATGTTTGTAAGAAACAAATCCATCAAAGTATTTTTAGAATATTTCAATATTTCTCTGTCCAGTGGAAAAAAAGTTCTCTCATCTGAATTGCGAGAGAAATATGCACAGATCAAACACAGTTTACAAGTGAAAATGGTCCAAAACAGTTTTAAACAAATATGTCAGTAGATTCTGATGTGAGAGGCCTGTTACAAAAAACAAACAAAAAAAACAGCATATGCGGGTTAGGTATGTTTTGAAGCATGGCTGCTTGTTTGAGCTGGTTTAAGCTGGTCCTTAGGTGGTCAAGAGCTGGTTTAAACTGGTCCTTAGGTGGTCAAGAGCGGGTTTAAACTGGTCCTTAGGTGCTCATGAGCTGGTTTAAACTGGTCCTTAGCTGGTCATGAGCTAGTTTAAGCTGGTTGGTCCTTAGGTGGTCAATAGCTTGTTTAAACTGGTCGTTAGGTAGTCAGGAGCTAGTTTAAACTGGTCCTTAGATGGTCAAGAGCGGGTTTAAACTGGTCCTTAGCTGGTCATGAGCTGGTTTAAGCTGGTCCTTAGATGGTCAAGAGCGGGTTTAAACTGGTCCTTAGCTGGTCATGAGCTGGTTTAAGCTGGTCCTTAGATGGTCAAGAGCGGGTTTAAACTGGTCCTTAGCTGGTCATGAGCTGGTTTAAGCTGGTCCTTAGGTGGTCATGAGCTGGTTTAAGATGGTCCTTAGCTGGTCAAGAGCTAGTTTAAACTGGTCCTTAGCTGGTCATGAGCTAGTTTAAGCTGGTTGGTCCTTAGGTGGTCAATAGCTTGTTTAAACTGGTCGTTAGGTAGTCAGGAGCTAGTTTAAACTGGTCCTTAGATGGTCAAGAGCGGGTTTAAACTGGTCCTTAGATGGTCATGAGCTGGTTTAAGCTGGTCCTTAGATGGTCAAGAGCGGGTTTAAACTGGTCCTTAGCTGGTCATGAGCTGGTTTAAGCTGGTCCTTAGCTGGTCATGAGCTGGTTTAAGCTGGTCCTTAGCTGGTCAAGAGCTAGTTTAAACTGGTCCTTAGCTGGTCATGAGCTAGTTTAAGCTGGTTGGTCCTTAGGTGGTCAAGAGCTGGTTTAAACTGGTCCTTAGGTGGTCAGGAGCTGGTTTAAACTGGTCCTTAGGTGGTCAAGAGCGGGTTTAAACTGGTCCTTAGGTGGTCATGAGCTGGTTTAAGCTGGTCCTTAGCTGGTCAAGAGCTAGTTTAAACTGGTCCTTAGGTGGTCATGAGCTGGTTTAAGATTGTCCTTAGGTGGACATTAGCTGGTTTAAGATGGTCCTTAGGTGGTCAAGAGCTAGCTTAAGATGGTCCTTAGGTGGACATTAGCTGGTTTAAGCTGGTCCTTAGATGGTCAAGAGCGGGTTTAAACTGGTCCTTAGCTGGTCATGAACTGGTTTAAGCTGGTCCTTAGGTGGTCATGAGCTGGTTTAAGATGGTCCTTAGCTGGTCATGAGCTAGTTTAAGCTGGTTGGTCCTTAGGTGGTCAAGAGCTGGTTTAAACTGGTCCTTAGGTGGTCAGGAGCTGGTTTAAACTGGTCCTTAGGTGGTCAAGAGCGGGTTTAAACTGGTCCTTAGGTGGTCATGAGCTGGTTTAAGCTGGTCCTTAGCTGGTCAAGAGCTAGTTTAAACTGGTCCTTAGATGGTCATGAGCTGGTTTAAGATGGTCCTTAGGTGGACATTAGCTGGTTTAAACTGGTTCTTAGCTGGTCATGTGCTGGTCCTAAGTACCTAGCAACTAGGACCAATTTAGCACCAGCACATGACCAGTTTAAACCAGCTCATGACCAGCTAAGGACCAGCTCAAACCAGCAGCCATGCTTCAAAACATACCTAACCAGCATATGCTGGATTTTTCAACAGGGCGGACAACAGGAGATGGACGTTTTGACTGGAGTTATTATGGATTATGGACAAAAAAATATAAATTTATTTTGGCCAGAAAAGGCCATTTATGTCTTTAAAAATTAATTTGTTTCTTACAAACATGCAATTTTTCGCTTCACAAAACGTTAATTGATGGACTGGATTCATATGAATTTAAATGACTGCACATTCTAATGGCACCCATTCACTGCAGAGGATCCACTGGTGAGCAATGGATGTAATGCTAACTTTCTTACAACTTATTCTGAAGAAGCAGCAAACTCATTTACATCTCAGTTGAACTATTCCTTCAATGTATACTGAGTCATGTAAATACAGCAGTCTTTCTCAGCTGACCACTTGTGATTGGATCACCTGAGACAGATGTTGTAAACAGGGCCAGGATGTTCTGAATGCTGTTTTTCCCTCTTCAGGAATGCTGTCAGGAATGTGTTTGTTGTTCTCCAGTGCTGCAAAAGACAGAGAGGAAGATAAAACATTTCAACAAATGAAATAATGTGGGCCAAGTCTGAGGCTGGGCAATAACGCATTCGTCATACGTGTGTGTTGAGCTTCCCTGTCTGCTTTTCATTAAGCTTGTTTTCAGGCCGGATGTTAAGCAACTACCATGTTCTCACTCTCTCTGCTTTTTTCTTGCACTGATATGCTCTTTTCTTCTCTTTTCTAAGGAAATCCCTGGGTTCAATTGAGTTCAAAGCCAGTACCCAGTGGACTTAAATGGGGGTTAGATTCAGCTGTTGTTAACTGTCACAAGGTCCAGGTTGATTTGATTAGCGGTTCTTGGTATTTGCCTTATTCAACCTTACCTGACACCTCAGCTCACAAAACACTCTTAGCGATTAGCCTAGTGCAAGTAAGGACTCACACATGACAGCAGAGCGTCACAGGTTAATTCAGGTTTCCTGTTCTTTGATTTAAATGTTTAGTTTTGTACAAGAACAACATTGTTCGAATTAATCTGCCATGAATTTCTTGAGTGTTTTTGTAATTTGGCTGGTTATCTAAAGCTCCTTGCTGGAGCTAATCCAAAATATTTTTGAGACCACACAATATCTTCACAATTGTGTTTTATTTTCAGTATGTCTTTTAACATATTAGATTATTTGATATGTCTGTGACAAGGCAAGGTTAGTTCAGGTTGTAAAATGTCCTGTGGTCTGATTTCGCAAAGACTTGATTATATGCGTGAATTAATAATCATGTTATTTGTGATGATATATACTTGACCCAAAACTTTGAATGGTAATGTACTTGTAGTTTTAGCTTGGGGAAAAAAAAAGGTTATAAACTCTTTATGGTAATTATTATAGTTATATAAATCATTATTAAGACATACTTTCAGATGTATTCAAGGTGTACGGAAAATATGTTATTAAAAATTACAATTATTATACTTAAACTTACAATTTGAAAATGGTACAGAACTTTTTTAAAACCTCATGAAACCAGCTTAAATGTAAGAATTTGGCACATGCATTTTAGATTTTTAAACGATTTTCTTTTTAATTATTGTGGCCTCAGGGGCTATCAAGTAAGAACTTGAGTGCTCCACTGAAAAACCTGGTTCTGCATTGTAAGCAATATTTACTAGCGTCATGATCTTCATAATCTCTTGCAGTGTTGATATTTGTTCCGCCCTTGAGCATTCCTCATTATGAGCACCACCCAAAAATGATTGTGGGAAGCAGTGATGCATATATCAACATCCTAGAGTAGAACACAGTGATCCAGCTCATCATTTTTCTACTAAACACATAACAAATACAAATTCACCCAGGGCCATTAGTTAAAAGGGCCAATCCCTCAGTCAGGGGCCACAGAGAGAGCCATTTGTCCCTGCAAGGAAAGGCTGAGTGAGGGATGGGGGCCAGCAGCCTGCCTCTTTTGTCTGCCTGCTCACACAGAGGACATTCCAGATGGATGAGCGGAGGGGGATGGGATATAAGGAGAAGAGAGGGAAAGACAGTCAGAGGGCCTGCTTTCATCTGATCCATCATTGGTGCTCCTTTCATGCTCATAGCCGGAGTGTGCGTGTGGCTCATCAATCCCCGCTCTTCTGTTTGATATTCAGTGAGCCATTTACTCAGAATGGTGAGTGATGTTGCAGAACATATCAGGTTAAAGAAGCAAATGGCTCTGGTCTGGGACACTAGTCAGGTGTACCGCCTGTGGTATTTTTCAGTTTCGCCCTGTTCAAAAGGCTTAACAGCAAAATTTCAGCTTTGATGCAAAGAGGCTGCACTATAATCATTATATGTTATTTGCTTTTATGCATGGTAAACAATAAAAATGCTGCATTAAGACTGAACATACTTAAGATGTTAATTTGGCCATCAAAACATTTCATTTGAAAATGTCGGTACACTCTGGGTTAAAAACAACCCAGCACTGGGTGAATTATGGATAAACCCAGTGACTGGGTTGTTTTGACCCATCCGTTGTGTTAAATGTTTAACCCAACCTTCTGGGTAGTTTTAACTTAACTATTGCTTAAAATGACTATATTTCTTGCTTAAAATGAATTCAAAATAGGTTGGAAATTAACATTTATTAATATGTTAAATAAATCAACATTTAGTAATAACATTTTTTTTTAAATTGGCTGATTTTGAACCTATTTTGGCTTCATTTTAAGCCAGTCATATAGTCATTGTTAAACAAAAGTTGAGTTAAATAAAACTACCCAGAAGGTTGGGTTGGTTTATCAAAATGACTCAGTTGCTGTCCATATTTCACCCAGCATTTTTTAGAGTGTATGGTACCAGTCTTGGTTATACGAAATCAATACCAATAAATAAGCTATATAGATTTTTATATCATCAGGGCCTTTTACTAAACCAGTTATTGAAGTATACATGAAATCTGTCATGTTCAGGCTGATGAGGCCCATCAAGGAGAATCATCTTTTGAAAAGGCCATTGATGTCTACGTTGGGTTTACTGGTTAGTGCTTAGTTTGGAGCTGGATTGGCTGTTTAATAATCAAAAAGCTGCTGGTCATCTGCTGATATAGCACAGGCAAGTAATAAAAATATGGGTAACACTTTAAAATAGTGTTCCATCATTAATGAATAGTTGCACCAATTAACATTTTACTGCTATTAATTAACAATCATCTCTGATTAACGAATCCGTAAGTAATAGCGCGCAGCTGAATGTGGTAGTTTACTATTAGCTAATCAGTAACTTTTTCATAGAAAAAAAGAGAACTAAGAACTACTATATAAAGGTGATTGATGCAAAATGTATAATTAATTCTAAAGTGAAGATTGTAGTAACCCACTAGTAATGACTCAAAAATTACCAAAATCCATCAGAAGAAATTACTAATTATTTGGATCAGTATCCTAAAGTGAATAACATGATAACCCTCTAGCAATGACTGAAATCATTGTAAGTTTTTGAGGTTTATGTAAGGTTTTGGATAGTAATGACTGGAGTGTTACTACGTCCCTCTAAAAGAATTACTATTTATTTGGATCAGTATGTATCAGTAAGTGAAGATCATGGTAACCCACTAGTAATAACTGAAGTGTTACCATATTCATCAAGTATTATTTTCCAGAACCTTACAGAAAGCTCAAAAGCTTACAATGATTTCAGTCATTAATATCGAACGTTATCATGATCCTCACTATATATAAATTATTAATTTTTATTGTGTATGTATGTTATATGAACGTTAGGGGACCATTCCACATCATTTTTGTCACATCAAACAGTTCATGTTTATATAACTATTTAACTCAACTATAGTGAGTTTGTCAATTCTGAGGGGGAAAAAAGCCAGAAGTGTGGGATATAAACTCATCATTCTGAGCCAAGGGAAAAGAGACAATGACAAGTTAATTTTTCGAAATCAGAATTGTGAGATATAATAGAATAGATATATATTATATATACAATTCTAATATTATAGAATTGTGAAAGGTGATTGCAGAGATTCATAAAAAAACCTTATACTCACTTCTGCTGTAGGTGAAGCTGGATCATGAACATAGATGCATTTATGTAGATCGGGAGGTGCATTCCCTTCACAAACAAACGTAATCCACTGCATCTTCAGAGGCTCAGATGTCGGGAGTAAATGACGACCACTATGTTCATAATTTGTTACATCCAGCAACACAACACCTCAATCGCTCAATCTGAGATATTCTTGTCTAATTTACATCCTTGCTCCGGCATCGAAACAATGGAGGTCAGACTGTTACAGCTGATGTAGGGCGGGTCGAGGTAAGACGCTGATGTCAATCAACTATCATGGGAACGGCCTCTGTCGGTGTGACATCACATTTTGCTTGATTTGAAAAAGGGAATATTATTTTTACAGATTAATTAAAAACCACTGCATGGACTTTAATCATTATAGGGTAGTTTTGTACATATACTGCCAACACACATTAATGTTCAAACAACATGTAAAAGTGAACTTTGCATCCGATGACCCCTTTAACACTGTTGCTGTGGGTTGTTTTTCATGTCTACGGGTTGAACCAACCCCAATAATGTGATATTTATCCCCTGGAAGGCAAATTTTACCATGGGAACACTTCCAAAAACTTATGTTTTACCCCTTGGAATGCGATTTTTAATGGTGACTCCCCTTGAAGTGCAATTGAGCTAGTTTTGGGCTTGTTTTGAGTAGCAATTGAGTGGTTTTGTTGTAAAAACCTGGCAACCCTGAAAACAAATGACTTTCCAGGAAATTCCTTATATGGACAAAGGCATCCAGCTGTCGCTGTCGCTGAATAAAATGCAGAAAGATATGTTTTGTATGATGAAACATGATGAGAATCAGCACATGATTATAACAGTATATGGTTCATCTGTGTTCTTCAAGCCAAATGGCTAATATATATTATCGACAGCCTTTATCACTGTATAGAATACTATAAAATAAGAATCAGTTCACAAAAAGATGGTTATTTAAAACACTAGATCAATGGAGTAGTTCAAAATAAGCAAGTTGGGAGTAAAAATATTTAGTTTATATGTAGTTATTCTCATAAATGGTCTTACTTTGACACTGTGCTAAACCAAAAAGTGAGTTCATTTTCAAGCATTGTTGTCACATGACCTTGTGTTTATTGCATGATTTCATCACAGTGCAATGTGCACTATATACCGCTCATTTGGTTAATGTAGTAGATCATCTGCGTATTCCATGTAACAGGAAATTTGCATACTGTGCAGTGTTCGTACTATATACAGCAGAAATAGATAGCATGGAAGAATGCTATTCTAAACATGAGCCTGCGTTTACAAAAAGGAAAGAAAAAATGTCCCAATGCCATTACCCAAGACAAAAGCCAAACAAATGCACTTAAACACTCGGAACTAGTTACATGATAGCGAGTTTAGTATTCAGATGCGGAAAGGCTAGAATAAATATTTGAGGAAGGGGTGCTTCCGGCCCCGCGGCCCTGCCTGTTTGAAGAACAATATTAGCTGTGTGTGTTTAGCTGGAAGTCTATCCCAACAAGAGGGTGGAGATCTAACACAACACCACCGAATGAAATGAATGGTCTGATCGATGACGTTCATGTTGACTTATCCTGAAAGATAGATATTGATGGCTGTTTCATTTGCAGTCATTTGTTTTCATTTCATTATGTGAATGTGTTTACCAGCATCCGCAGGGAGACTTTCTCTTGTGTGGCTATAGGCTGATGAGCGGCGCTGCTCCTAATTATTTATTTGTCCCTCCCCCCAGCACAGCCACTCTATAAAACATTCATTCCCCAAAGGCTTGATTCACACTCATCCACCCAGCCCCCTCTCGAGGGGCGGCTCGCAGCTCCACACATGTGAATGTGTTTGTCTACATGCCTGCTGTTTTGTCTGTCTGTCTGTGTGTTTGTTTCTTTTGTGTCGTGCATCCAGCAAGAACGGGGGAAGACAAGAAGAGAATAAAAATGATGAGGTGTGGAATAAATACACTACTCATTTACCACAGCTTTACCTTACTGTTATCAATATTTCCCATTTAAGATGAATCAGATTAATTAATTTAAAAATATGACATTACTACTGCTAAAACCACCTGTCTTCAGACCATAATATTTCACATGCATTCAAATATTAAACCTAAGGAAAACAGCAATATATCTTATATGTCCTGAGAGATTACGTTTATGTCCTGACAAAGGGTTCATTTTAAAAATATTCATCTTTTATGAGGTTTTTGTCAACATGGTCAAATATCTTTTCAGACATTCAATATTCAAGTCCGTCTTCAGCCTGAAGTGGTTTTCCAAATTCCACCCGAGTTCAACAAGATCAAGATCAAGGTAAACAAGTTTGTTTATTATTTAGCTTATTACTATTTTAAGTAATCATGCTAAGAATTTCTGTCAACAAGTCCAGCAAATTGGTTTTGGTGATTCTTTTGATCTTTATTTCTCTCATTTTAAGTTGTGTTAATGACATGTTTATTTATTTATTTCCCCTGAATGCTACCCCAGCTAGTCAACCATAGTTGTCTGAAGAGAGAATTTTAAATGGAACAATATTGTTAAAATGTTAAGGATTTGTACGTTCCGAGCATGCTTTGGAGCATTTTAGGATTATTGTTTCTCTATTTGACCTTTATTTCATTTCTTTGATGTTTTGTCATTGTTGTTAGTTATTTGTTGTGTTGTGACGTTTATAGCTCATCTGTTAATTGTCACCGTTCTTGTGTCAAGTGTTCTATGTACTTTCGAAAACTCTCAGATATCTTTACTTCATAAGTTGAGTGTGCTCTCAGAAACAAAGACAGCACATTTGACTTCACATAATAAGTGTCCTATAAAGCTATATATGTATATATGGCTACCAGAATGATAGGTTGCCTTATTGTGTTATTAATTGAAAGTTTTGCGAACAAGAAACCTGAAAAAGAAATCATGAAATCCCTCAAAGAATTGGATTATATATATTTTAACCTAAATGCTGGGTTCAGCCTGTTGGGTTATTTTATAGGGATATTTTTAACATTTTTACCCAGGTGCTGGGTAGTTTTTTTGCACTTTAAAAATTGCTAGGTTATTTATTTTTAATTTTACCCCAAATGCTGGGTTCAGTCTGTTGGGTCATTTTTAATATTTTTACCCAGGTGCTGGGTAGTTTTTCTACACACTTGAAAATACTGGGTTAAATTTTTAACCCAAATGCTGGGTTCAGGCTGTTGGGTTATTTTTTTAACATTTTTACCCAGGTGCTGGGTAGTTTTTCTATACTCTAAAAATGCTGGGTTGTTTTTTTTTTTAGCCCAAATGCTGGGTTCAGCATGTTGGGTCATTTAATTGGGTTGTTTTTAATATTTTTACCCAGGTGCTGGATAGTTTTTCTACACTCTATAAATGCTAGGTTATTTTATTTTATTTTATTTTATATATTTTTTTTAAATTTATTACCCAAATGCTGGGTTCAGTCTGTTGGGTCATTTTTAACATTTTTACCCAGGTGCTGGGTAGTTTTTCTACGCTCTTGAAAATACTGGGTTACATTTTTAACCCAAATGCTGGGTTCAGTCTGTTGGGTCATGTTATTGGATTACTTTTTATTTATTTTTTTTATTTTTTTTTGTACATTTTTACCCAGGTGCTGGGTAGTTTTTCTGCACTCTATAAATGCTGGGTTATTTTATTATTATTATTATTATTTATTTATTTAATTATTTTTTGACTAAAAATTCTGGGTTCCGTCTGTTGGGTCATTTTTAACATTTTTACCCAGGTGCTGGGTAGTTTTTCTACACTTTAAAAAATGCTGGGTTACATTTTTGACCCAAATGCTGGGTTCAGCCTGTTGGGTCATTTAATTGGGATGTTTTTTAATATTCGTACCCAGGTGCTGGGTAGTTTTTCTGTAACTCAGCTGCTGGGTCATTTTATTTTATTTTATTTATTTATTTTTTTTTTTTTGTTTAAATATACTTTCTAGCTAATGTCCCCTACTATTCCTATTGGCTGCTCTTGATCCTGTCATGTTCTTAAACCTTTACTGAATGTTTTTAAAGATTTTATGGCAAATAACCCAATAATGGTTGTGTTTAACCCAGAATTTTCTAGAGTGTGACAAAACAAACTTACTTACTTCCTTACTTACAAAGGTTGACCTAAAACTCTGAATGCGCAAGTTGCTTTGAATTTTTATGTTTTCTCAACAATTTAATACACGTATGATATGAAAAATATGGTTATTTTGTTGACGCCATGAATATTGTGAAAGACCATTCTGCAGTTTGAAACATCCTCAGTTTATTTATTCATTTATTCATTGAAGTGAATGCTAGATTTGTCAATATTTAAAATAAATATTTGGCACAATGTTTATGTATCGGAGGGTGTTGACATTGAGTGATAGGCAAGAAAAACATCTTTACAAGAAAATGAAAGATGCACAAATGTTGCAAAAAAAGCATGAATATTAAATACCTCTGAACATATTTGACATATAAATCTAAAATAATACATACATTTTTATTTTTTAGGTCTGCTGCCTGTTTTGTCTCACAAATCACTGATATTTATATGTACGTAATACAAATCATGCGAGAGCTGTAAGTGTGCGTGTTAGTTCAGTGCTGTGCCGCACTAAAAACATGTTATGATAGTAGAGATGTGGGTCAGCTCTGGGGCAGGTCGGTTCTTACATAAGCAGCCATTGTGCCACACAAACACACGCATGTACCCATTAACACCAGCGAGAGAGTGTGTGAGCTTTCTTTTTCTGTGTAAGATGCGGCATGATCAGTGGCTCAATCAGTATTGTGTTGCACTCTTTCACAACGAACGATTCTCACTCATGTCCATGTGATTAGAAAGATAACAAAATACTTTTAAAACACCAAGACTGGAGCAGAAAAAGAGGGCTGTAATATAACTAACTTCTCTATATGAAAGAAATCTATATATCTATCATATTAGTACATATATTGCTTTAGATATGTAATAAAGAGAAAAAGAAAGAGAAAGAAATATTCCCATGCATGCAAATATGGTCAGGTGAGCACACACACGTGCACAAACGCACCCATTAATTGCTTCTGTTTACATTTCTATCACTTGAGCCTATCAGATATTGCAAAATACTGGGAGAAAGAGAGAGAAAGCAAAATAAAATGAAAGAGACTTCCTCCTCGATTGAAAGTTGCACAACTACCTTAAGAATGTAGTAAACAACACAATTTCCTTGGTTTCATCAAGCCATTATCACTGTGATCACAACCACATTAATCACATGCAAAGAAACAAATAACAAATAATGCTTCAGGAACTTGTTATGGGAGTGTGTTGTTGATTAAAAAGGTATCGGACTGCAACCGCACATTTACTGACTCATGACAAAGCCTAAATGGAATCTGTGGGCTTTTTCCTCTTTTTCTGCATGATCGTATAAAGTCTGAGTGAATCAGTTTAAAAGTGGTAGTCAGAACTACTAAATACTAGAGTACTTTTTGTTAACCAAAATATATTTTAGTTATGCGTTGAATATATATGTGACCCTGGACCACAAAACCATCATAACCGTCATGTGTGTAAATTTCTCGAAATTGAGATCTATGCATCATCTGAAATCTGAATAAATAAGCTTTCCATTGATGTATGGTTTGTTAGGATACATTGTTACAATATTTGGCCGAGATACAACTATTTGAAAATCTGGATCTAAATATTGAGAAAATCGCCTTTTCTTAGCAATGCATATTACTAATCAAAAATTACATTTAAGTAAATTACATTATGGTGGGAAATTTACAAAATATATTCATGGAACATGATCTTTACTTAATATCCTAATGATTTTTGGCATAAAAGAAAAATGGGTAAATTTGACCCATCCGATGTATTTTTGGCTATTGCTACAAATATACCCGTGCAACATAAGACTGGTTTTGTGGTCCAGGGTCACATATTGTAAACATGTTTTTCAAATGGATGTATATAAAAAAATATATTTTATATTTTTACCTTAATGTAATCAGCACTCTGTTTATTAAAGTCAAGTATGAATCTCATCAAGTTAGTGTTTTTAAGCATTTTACTGTACATTTATTCCAAAACAATAACTTAAGGCAGCAATTTAAACAATATATTATATCGTGTTGATTTTATTTGTGAACTTACGTTCAGTTATTCTTTTTAATAATTAACCTGTAGCTATTTTTTCGGATCATCAGTCATCAGGACTGCGTTCAGCCCTGACAAAACGATGCAAAACTTTTTTTAAACGGAAACGGTGGTGCGTTGAACACCCTGTTCTGATGACGCAAGAGTTGCAACTACGGTAGCTGAGAAGGCCATTCTTTGTGTTCTTTTTGAAGAATTTTCAGAGCCTGATGAAATTGGTATAAATACATGTTTAATACTGCAAAATATGCTCGATGTAGTCTCTGCCCTTGCCGTTCAGAATAAAAGAGAGCATCCCAGTCGAGTGAAGGGATTTGTGGAAACTGTGGTTTCTAATTATTGTGATCCAACATTTGCCTTGCATTTCAGGATGAAAAGACAAGCATTTCAGGTGAATCCACTTCTTACCTCCGAGACTGTGTTACAATCTATATGACCTTATTATTTTTATTGTGAGTGTTAGGCTTATCATTATTGCTGATCACTGTTGTCGAGCTATGATATTACACAGCCCAATTAGAGAAGTATAGAAAAGTTTATGAAAGTGTCACTCCGCAAAACAATAGCAAAATATATAAATATGTATAGTATTTTTTATGTTACATTAATCACTGTCTAGCACACCTTCCTAAGGAAAGGATATGAACCAGAAGACATGGCAATCACTACATGATATTAGACAGACTTTCTAGAGCTATACTTGTGCTCTTATTATTTTAGTTATTTTGACTTTAATGTAAATAAACATGTGCAAACAATATACTTGCTCTTGTGAATTTATTTTGATGTTAACTACATTTACTTACAAATTCCCACTGTATATAGCACTATGTGCATCAGTGTGTAAACAACAGCCATAGCAAGATTTGTGTCAGCTTATTTACAGCATCATAGGGGATGTCAAAAATTCTACTATAAATGTATGCATTGTGCAAGTTGTCTCACTTTAATACCACGTGGTTTGTATGTTGCGGCTGATTGGGGTGACATTTTTGACACACCCACCAAACAAGAAAAAACGATCTCAAACTTCGTTGCACACCGTTTCCAGGAAATTTATGTCGGTCAACCCGGAAACCGTAGCAAAACGTTGGGCTTGAACGTGCCCCAGAGCTCTTTAACTACTGGTCACAGACAGGGAGATGTACTTTAAATTATCACACTGATTACTCACTAAAAAATCGTCATGTTTTCGTGCCATTTAAGTCTTATTTTAATGTAACAAAGTGGTTATATGTAAGTGTGTGAGTTGTTAACTTACTTTTTAAAATGAGTCTTCCCATCAACGCCATTACATAGCTCATTCAGACTGATTGACGAACGCGGAACGCGCACGAACACAAGGGGCGGGATTTATCGCATGAACCAATGACAGCCGAACATAACCAGGCACAGCCAATCATATCGCGATGAATACTTCTCAAACTTATAATTAATGTATAAAAAAATAATTAAAATATTACATTTTAAATATATTTTTAAATGCTAAAGAAATATAACTGAATAAAATGTAAAGTGTATTGATGTAAAAAAAAAAAAAAATCTATATTAGCATTTTCCCCTACACTCAATCTGATTGGCCAGTCCAAATCAACTCTGACTTTTTTCTTTAACTGTATCAGTGCACTAGCTTGTGTTTTTTTTATTTATTTATTTTTTTTCTGATAAGAAAAAAAATTAAATAAATAAAGAAAAATAAAAAAAAATAATTATAAATACATTATCTCTATAATGTCTTATTGTTTACATTCCAGTGTTTTGCTTTAACACTAGTGGTGCCTACAGTATTTGATCTCTGCACTAGACCCTTACTGGTGAAACAAATAATAATAATAAATTAAAAAAATATGCATAATGATTGACAGGTATCGGTATCCCTGTGCTTTCTGGGGAATTGTGTGGGCTCAGACTCTGTATGAACCTGCTTGTCATAGTGTGTCTTGACTACAATTCCAAGGAGTTGTTTGAATGTCTCTTGAAAAAAGTCAGCTGAGATAAATATTTTGGACAGGTTAGTGGTTCGGCATGATGTGATAATAGCTTTTGTGAATGGGTGGATGTGGTTGTGGGTCATCCATCCGTTGTTGTTTGCGTGCTGGTTTGGGTGTGTGAGAGAGGTCGGAGTCTGGACTTAGCCCCCCGGAAACAGCAAACATTCCCACTTCTCCCAGCCAGGCCTGGGAAAGAGCCACAGGCTGTGGCCAAACGTAAACAAGCAGGAAAGAAGGAAGCAGCCGCAGAAGAAGAGAGAGGCCACATTCCATGACTTGTCTGAGCAGGGAGATAGAAAGTGAGAGAGAGTTAGTGAGAGAGAATTGGTTAATTCCCACATATTTTCTCAAAGAGATTCCAGTAAGCTCAGAGACAGTCAACATGTTTGCGAGATGCTGATGAGCCAGAGAATGCATGAGAAACACATGAGGCTGTAAGCTGACACAGAATTTCACTTGAATTCGTGACTCACAGACACTCCCTTATCAGCCTGATTGATTTCAGATGTCTAGTCATTTTTTTGGCCTCGACCATTTTACACCCATCATTCCATGTTTGTTTTTGTGGTTGTTTTCTGCAGCTGGCTGTATGTTTAGGAGAGAGTGGGGTAAGATCATAGCTGTGTCACCCCTAATCTAGCGCACTGTGCACAATATTTATAACATGACCATAAATTTGGAAAGGGCCAATCATATACAGCTGCCTGCAATTGAAGGTTTTTTTATGCATGTGAAAGCAAAAATAAAATGAGTTTCATGTCAAAGAAAATGTATCCAGCTCTATATTTCATACATGAAAAGAAAGGTTTGAGGTTGGAAAGATTTATTATTGCCTCTTATGCTCACAAGGCCGCAATTATTTGATCAAAATACGGTAAAACAAAAGTTATAATATAAAATATCTTGTTTTAATATATTTTTTAAAATATCATGTATTCCTGTGATGGCAAAGCTGAATTTTCAGCATCATTACTCCAGTCCTCAGTGTCATGCTTTAGAAATCATTCTAATATGCTGATTTTTTGATAAACATAAAGTTCAAAAGCAGCAAGCAAGCAAGCAAATAATAAATAAATTATTTTTTATTTAAAAATAAATTGAAATAAAATAAAAATATAAATAAATTTGTGCTGTCAAACGAATAATCACATCCAAAATAAAGCTTGTTTATATAATATATGTAAGTATATTGTGTATTTTATGTATATATAAATACGCACACATACAGTATTTATTTTGAAAATATTTACATTGTATTTACATATATTTATATGTATTTACATACATACATACATATATATATATATATATATATATATATATTGTTTGTTTGTTTGTTAATAAATTAAGCATTTTGGTTAATCTATATATCCCTGGCTTGCTTTTGAAAATGCAAATAATGCTAAATAAATTAGAACTTGGAAGTAAGATTATAAATTATAAATTAGTTTTTCTCATTTACATTATTTATATCTAAAACATTCTTACCCCTTCTTCGGGGTAAGCTTTTTGGAGAAAAGTCATATTTCGATGTTATAGCTACTAAATTCTTCTTGCCTAGAGGACGGTTTAAGTGAAATATAGAATAGCTTATCCCAACTCTACACCATGTGACCTGTTTTATCTTTTCAGTTTGTGCACGCTGTCACACACACAAGCACATGAAGTTGTTTATATGTTGAAACAGGTGAGCTGTGGGCGGGTTCTATCTAAACTCAGCCCCTCCCTGCTGCTGCTGCTGCTGTGTGGAGTTCTGGGAAAAACAACAAAGGCAAAAGAGGAAAAAGAGAGGGGGGAGGGGGGAGGACCATGAGCTCACCCCCTGAATGCCGGCCAGGTTGATAGTGAGTCATCCCAGGTGTGCTCAGGTGTTTGTGTTTGTCTGTTTTCAGTCTCATGAGCTCTTTGTAAGTCTCATGCTGTCTTTGTTCATTGCATGTTTGTATGGAGCAACCCTATTACTCTGTCTGACCTATCAGCATCTGTTCACCAGACAGACAGAAAGAGTAGAGGAAAAAAGAGTGAAAGAGGGTGTCTTTGATAGTTCATCTGTCTGTCTGGTGAGTTTCTGCAGGTCAGATCTGGCCTGCATAACAGCAGAGAGCAAAGGAGAGACAGAGAAAGAGGACTAATCCCTCCACTGAGCCTGCCTTCACAACAGCAGCAGAAAAAAAAAAAAAAACAAAACAAACAAAAAAAAAACAATATTCTAGTGCTTACGCAATGCTGAAAGTCCAACATGAATCAACTGAGACACATTTGGTGTTTCACCTCAGCCTCAACAATACTGGCAGTAAATCTATCTATCTATCTTTACACTAAACCTTTGAATTCTGTACAAAATGATGTCAGAATAAGCTAGAACAGGCCAGTTTGAGCTCTATGTACTCTTGACTAAAGCTTCAGGCTGTGAAAACATGCAGCTATTTGCCCCGTTTCTGCAGTGTGCAAGTGAAACAGCATTCATAGGCATTCATACACAGCTATATCTGAACACAAGTGCCCAGAAACCTTGATTTCTTCTGCACCATTAGCTCTTTTAGCTCATGCAGTCTCTCTAAGGTACAGTGTAGTATGAATGGTCATTTAGGGACAACGTCTAACCGAATAATGTCTATCTAATATGTTGCACTTTAGCATGTCTCATACACTTAACATGATTAGTTTAACCCTCAGATGGCTTGTACTCTCTCTCTCATTATTACAGCTCATTACACCCCTCAGTAGAACAGCACGATACAGCAGTACCTGCGTAAGGATATAATATGCAACTAAAAATGACCCTAGATCAGCACTGTTACTCTAATGAGTTTTATAGATTTGACCCCAGGACCTAGGTGCTTTAAACGGGTTTGTAGTCCAGGGCTTTTTTCTTCCTCTCTGCCTGCCTGTCTGTCTGTCTGTCTGTCTATCTGTCTATCTATCTATCTATCTATCTATCTATCTATCTATCTATCTGTATGTATGTCTGTCTGTCTGTCTGTCTGTCTGTCTGTCTGTCTGTCTATCTATCTATCTATCTATCTATCGTTCTGTTTGTCTGTCTGTCGTTCTCTGTCTGCTGTTCTGCCAGACTGTCTATTGTTCTGTCTGTCTGTGCATCTATCTATCTATCTATATGTCTGTCTGTCTGTCTGTCTGTCTGTCTGTCTGTCTATCTATCTATCTATCTGTATGTCTGTCTGTCTGTCTATCTATCGTTCTGTTTGTCTGTCTGTCGTTCTCTGTCTGCTGTTCTGCCAGACTGTCTATTGTTCTGTCTGTCTGTGTATCTATCTATCTATCTAAATAACTGTCTGTCTGTCTTTCTGTCTGTCTATCTATCTATCTATCTATCTATCTGTATGTCTGTCTGTCTGTCTATCTATCGTTCTGTTTGTCTGTCTGTCGTTCTCTGTCTGCTGTTCTGCCAGACTGTCTATTGTTCTGTCTGTCTGTGTATCTATCTATCTATCTAAATAACTGTCTGTCTGTCTTTCTGTCTGTCTATCTATCTATCTATCTATCTATCTATCTATCTATCTATCTATCTATCTATCTATCTATCTATCTATCTATATGTCGTCCTGTCTGTCTGTCTGTCGTTCTATTTGTCTGTTTGTTATTCTGTCTGTCTGTGTATCTATCTATCTATCTATCTGTCTGTCTGTCTATCTCAAATACCATTTTAAGCACTTTAAAAATGCTGCAGTATTTATAGTAAACACTGTCAGTTCTCCATCATCAAGCCTGAGTATCCATTCTCCCGTCTACAGGATGATTTTAATCATCCATTACCTTTTATTATTTAATAAGATCAATTAGCGTGCTTAATTGGTCCAAACGAGCTGTTTGTAGCTGATGAGGGCTGTGATGGATGATGGGATTGTCAGCAAATTGAGGAAAGCTGTTTCTCTCAGGGACTTTCTCCCTGCTCTCATTCACGCCTCCTGGGTCTTTCCTGGTCTCAATCATACACACACACCCACACACACACAGAATATATCAGAAAAAGTGAGCCTGACTCGCCTAGTTGAGCCTTGGTTGACATTTTCCCAGAAGTCAAAGCATTTACTGATTCAGACATTTGTGGAAAACTGCCAGCGTTCACGTAAGCAGACACGGCATTTAATGAGACATGAGTCAAAGTATTACTCAAAGCTGGCTCGATTATGCATAAATCTGTTTAATCGGTCGGGACATGCTGACCGAACACATCAGAATGTCTTGACACAGAAAGCCGGCCGGGATCCCAGGAACCCCTGCACCTGCCAGAGGGAAGGATCCCAAACCTGTTTATTTTGATCCTTTTGTCGCCCCCCCACCCTGTTGGCACTGACCAGGCTGTGCAATTCCGTCTTACCCCGCAAGACTTAATTACCATTTTAATTAGCAGAGGCTTGAGAATTAATAATCCTTCATCATATGGCTTTGGGCATGAAAATTCATAATCCCTTTAGTCAGTTATGTATTCTGGGTCAGGCCGTAGATCAGACTGCAACCATTATGAGTGTCTTCATGAACTATTTGTTTAGTCTGCGTGTAATTAAGCACACAGACTCCTTGAAAGTTACATCACTTAGGTTGAATGTATTCTAAATGACGTGTTTGGGACGCTGCTCAGACGATAAATGAAGACATCTGCTGTCAGCTTGTTCGCAGGAAGTCACACAAGAGCAGAGACACCGTGGTTCTTAAATAATGTTACTTTTTTATTGCATGTGGCTATTCAGAATCAATACAGTTTCTAAAGCAATGCTAATTACACTAAGTTTAAATTATCATTTTTAAGTAGCATCACAATGCAAAGAATATGAAGTATATACAATGGAAGACACAGGAGAAAAAAAAAAAAAAAAAAAAAAACTCACTCAGGCATTGAAATATTCAAGCTTTCCATACTGAGAAACAGCATTCGCATAAGAACACTGCTGAAATTACTGTTAGGATTCAACAGCAAAAAGAACAAGAAGAAAAAACAAACACTTTTCCATTTAAAGTTGGCAGAAACAAAATGTGTACAGCAAAAAGGTTTTAAATATATTAACACAGTATTTATACATTTGGTTCCTTTCTGTAAACTAATCTTTAAAAAAATGTAAATATTGCATATGCCGTTTGTGAATTTGTACCTATTTTTGTAATATCAAGTATTATTCAATGAATTTTATTTTTTTGATTTTATATCATAGCATTATCAAATATCCTCGAAGTGGCATTTATCGTACAGTGTACATACTTTTACAAACGTACTGAAGAGAATTAGAAAAAAAAAAAAAAAAAAAAGCGCCAGGCCAAAGTTCAGCCTTTGGCAAGTACCTTCATTAGTGCTTTAGTTGTTTGGGGGAAACTCATTCACATACCATATACATATATATTTATATATACAAAAAGACATAAGTTATCATCTTTAACTTAAAAACGTCATCTGCAATCTCTTTATACATTATGTACAGCTTTCTAGGCAAACGTTTACGTTTTCATATACTTAAGTTGTGTGTGTGTCGATCCGAACGCCTCGGTATCAGTCCGTTTGTGGATGTTTAGGCCGTGGGTATAGAATACTCCAGAATACTCTACATTCAAAAGTGTCTTGTGTTACAATCTAAGGAGTTTGTAAGTGCAAGACAAAGCATTGGTTCTGACGAGTCTATCCCTGTCTGACGGTAGGGAGCAGCATTAATGGTGTCAGGCCTTCTGAGACGTCCCTGAATCTATCACTCTCCTTTGAGCCGACGAGTGCGGGTGTAAGGCAAAGGGAAGCCTGTGTGTTCAGAGCAGTGAGAGAGGGCGAGTCAGCAGAGGCTTCTGGGTCGTTAAGGTGTAAAGACAGTGTGCTAGCGTGCCTAGGCTCGGTCGCACGACCTGAGGCGCACGACATCATTCATCTAGCGTACCGTAAGGGTTGTGTGTGTGTGTGTTAATCGCGTGTGGCTTCGTTCCAAAACTGATAACTCCTCCGACGCTCTGGAAGCCTGCTTTGCATATGTGCGGGATGGCGGGCAAGTGGCCACCCGTCCGGTCCTTTACCAGCTCAGATAAATAGCGTTATATTAAAATCCTTTAAATATCTGCGTAGAATGCAAAATAACATTAATAGATCTTTGAGTGCAGCGCGAGACCTTCGCCGCTGCGATACAAGACATTCAGTTACCATGGCAAACAGTTATCTTTGATACTCTCGTGAGCGTACGCAGGTCCTCCAGGAAACACTGTTTGACAGTACAGTCAGTAAGGCTTTGGATTGGTGTTTTTTTGTCTTTTTTTTATGAAAACATTCACTTGTAAAAATAAATTAATTTCTCAATATATATCTTTTTTTTTTTTGTAAGTCATAACCTGGCTCGTTCTGAGGTAGGGTTTTCAAGTGACTGCTTTTTCCAATTGTGTTGTAAATTTCTAAAATGCCACCTCTGTGCAGTGTTGCAACCGCCGCACGCGCACACCGTCACGTGGGTAAATAAATAAGCGACTTGTGCGACAGGTGTGTGCGTGCGTGTGCGGGTCGGATGTTTCTCTTCGTGTCTGGTTCACAGGTTTTGGGCGGGGGGGGGTTGGGGGTTGAGGGACACTGGCCACTCGAAGTCCAGAGCTCGTAACAAAACCAGTGAAAAAGGTCCATAACACAGAAATTGTAGTGAGTAACAGATGGACAGGAAGTCCCGCCTCTGTGTCTGTGAGTCACCGTCATGCCTCGTGCTGGGGTCAAGTGTCCGTGTTGCCGTGACAACGGCCGTTCGAATGAATTCGGGAGGTCAAAGATCAGCGGAGCGCTGAAGTAGCAGCAGCAGCGACGTGGTCCATCTGTCCACACGAGCGCCTCCTCTCGAGGTGAAGGAGCCTTAATGAGGAGACTGGCTCTGTTTAGTCTGCAAGAAATAAGAGAGAGCGCACATTAATGCAACGTCTATAAATATCCAGACAGAGAAAGCAAGCACCACGAAACCAATAAAACAAAATGTTCCCTGAGATCAACACGATCGCGCTGCTGTCACACAACACGACAGCCTTTTAAGGGCATTCGCTGATGTTTCTGCATTTTTCTGAAATACTATCATATTCCTCTGTGCCTTGTCTGGAAAATCTTCCCTTTTCACAGAGCGCTGTGTGTTTTTCCATGACCATCCGTATGTGATTTATACATGAGGAATGAAGCAGACTGGGGGGGATAAAAGGTTACACGTTCCCCTTCTCTCTCTCTCTCTCCCATTCTCTCCTTTACCAAGTAAGGAATGTGCGCTCTTTCGCTACGAGCAACAGAAGTGGCAGGTGCTCGGAGACAGACGTGGGAAACACTCGTTGACATTTAGCACTATGCAGCTGACGGAAAGAGCACAAAAATACAACACATCCACTACACAGCCTTAAATGTTCAGCAGCATCCATGTAAAACGCTTTTACATTTTGGTTCTAAACATGCATGTGGTGGGATGCAATGTTTTGAAAGTGTCACATCTGCTTGCACTTTTTGAGGGAACCAATCTGATTGTTTCTGCATGTTACGTTGGAATAGTGGAGGGGGTTTTGAAGTGGAATATTGGGACCCCCAGGGGGCTTCGAGGAGGTGCTTGAGGGGGTATGCAGGAAATGTATTTTTAAGGGCTACCAAAGTATATTTCACAATATTTGTAACATTTACGCAATTTGATATTACGGTTAGCAGCCAGTACAGCGTCCCGCACAAGACATGCAGGGAAAAATAATACGTTGTTGGAACTAATTCTTAACTTGTGGTCACGTTTTCATTCTTTTATGTTAAATCATGATCAGTATTTCACTAAATTAAAACAACAGCAAATTACTACAACATGACTACTACCGGTCAAAAGTTTTTGAACAGTACATTTATTTGATCCAAAGTAAAGCAAAAACAGTACAATTTTGAAATGAAAACAAAATAGCTGTTTTCTATTTAAATACACATTAAAATGTAATTTATTCCTGTGATTTCAAAGCTGAATTTTTAGCATCATTACTCCAGTCACATGATCCTTCAGAAATCATTCTAATATTCTGATTTGCTACTCAAAAAAACATTTATTATTATTATTATTATGTTGAAAAGAGCTGTAAAATTTTTTCAAGTTTCTTTGATGAATAGAAAGTTCAGAAGAACTGAAGTTCAGAATAGAAATCTTTTGTAACATTCTAAATGTCTTTATCATCACTTTTGCTCAATTTAAAGCATCTTTGCTAAATAAAAGTATTTATTTCCAAATCCAAACTTTTGAATGGTTCAGTGTATAATGTTACAAAAGCTTTTTATTTCAGATAAATGCTGATCTTCGGATCTTTCTATTCATCAAAGAATCCTGAAAAAAAAAAAAAAATGTACTCAACAGTGTTTTAAGTATTAATACTACTACTACTACTACTAATAAATGTTTGAACTGTTGAAATATTTTGCTTGAACAGCAAATCAGCATATTAGAATGATTTCTGAAGGATCATGTGACACTGAAAACTGGAGTAATGATGCTGAAAATTTAGATTTGATTACAGGAATAAATTACATTTTAAAATATATTCAAATAGAAAGCGGTTATTTTAAATAGCAAATATATTTCACAATATTACTGCTTTTGTTGTATTTTGGATAAAAAAAAAAAAGCAGGCTTGGTAAGCAGAAGAGACTTCTTTAAAAAAACGACTGATCTTTTTGGACAGCATCTGAAATGTTGTTACGGTCATTATTAAATGCCTAATTGCTAAGTCTGTTGTCAAAGTATTTCTGTATAATTTCCTTTCAGAACTATCTTACACGAAAGCAATGACCAAAGCATTTATGTGTTGCACCTGCTTGCTCTAAGGCGCAAGTTATGTCGGTCCGTTGCAAGATTATATTTCGTAGCCTTTAGTATCAAAACATTTCAAATCAAATGCTTTCTCATAAACACTTTCTCCAGGTTAACTGTCCATGAAACATATAGTGAGATATGAAACAATAGTTTGTGAGTGCACATTTACCACGTAAACATTAAAACATTCATAAAACTCTTGCGAATTGAAGAATCTATCCTGTGTGAATGACACACATCACCTTTATGTTTGAGATGTAAATACTAAAGTGTCATTTGACAGTTTGCTTTTCTCTCTTACTGCTGTCTGGGTTCTGTTTACAAGACAGGATCGCTATCCTGACCTCTCACCCGTTGTACTTGTTTGTGAGGTTTCATTTGCATGTAGGCCTCACACTGGGCGGAAGTCTCTGCAAACACAAACCCTTCATGGGCCTGTCCGTACTCTAACGCCGCCCCCCTCCGATCTCCTCCTTCAGCTTTTCATCCGCATAGAACAAGAGGTGTTTTCATAGAGCGAGACTCGCTCTCTCACACACTTAACAAACCCTTGATTCACGGCCATCGGCTATACGGCATGCCATAATCGCTCCCATTATCTAGACTGCCCGCACACATTCCGAACACTTCCGCATGTGAGCCCGATATCACAACATCCACTCCGACAGGGATGGAAGTAATTCCCGTGAACGTCAGTATAGGGCTGCATTCTCTCACGGAGAGCTAGGTAAAGTCAGGGAGGAGGGGCCAGCGAGAGGTCAAGCGTTTTCACGGTTATAAAAAGCCTCATCTTTTCGTGCTCTTTGATACCTCCCTCTGTGTGGTATTACGAGATATTACTCTTCCAGTTAAGTGCTGACAGATCTGTTTGCTCATTGCCAACTAGTGAAGACAGAGAAAAAGTGAGAGAGAGGGGGAGTAGGTGCTTTCCTGTTGTCCTTTCAACTTCACCAACTGTGGGAAAAACAGCACAAAACATGTTTATGCTGCTGCCTCACCCTGATGGGGTGAAAAAAAAAAAAAAGAAAAACACAACCAAACACCAGTGATAACTAAAACTATATCTACAACAGTAGCAATGGCTGTTTGGGTCAAGTACTTCCAAACAGCATTTGGAAAAACCCTAAAAAAAAAACATGTAAACTGTTGGTTCCTGACCTGGCTTCTGATTGGTCAATGTACTCAACACAACATCCCAAGATTACAAGATTAAAACTTACACTCTGAAAAGATTCTTCTCTGCAAAAAAAACACTACTTTTAATTAATTGTCCTATTAAGTACTATAAATCATTAGCAAATGCTCTTAAGAGTCAATTCTTTTTTTAGTGAATCGAAAACGTATAGTCAAACCAGTGTAAAAATGTACAACAAAACTAGTGTAGTCTAATTCACAAAGAAAAATAGCTCTTATGAGGTTTATCTTTTTAGAAAGAAATGCATATTATGAGCTAACTCTTTTTTGTGAATCAAAGACGTAAAGTGAAACCATCACAGTCCAATTCACAAACAAATGACATTCATGAATTGATTCTTTTTAGTGAATCAAAAAACATATAGTCAAACCAGTGTAGTCTGATTCACAAACAACTGATTCTTATGAGCCAATTCTTTTTTTAATAAATCAAAAAATGTAAAGTGAAACCATAATAGTCTGATTCATAAAGAAATGATTCTCATGAACGATTCTTTTTAGTGAATAAACATATAGTCAAGCCAGTGTAGTCTGATTCACAAACAATTGACTCTTATGAGCTAATTCTTTATTTAGTGAATCAAAATGTACAACAAAACTAGAGTAGTCTGATTCACAAAGAAAAATGGCTCTTATGAGTTGATTCTCTTTAGTGAATCAAAAACGTATAGTGAAACCAGTGTAGTCTGATTTACAAACAATTGACTTATGAGCCAATTTTTGTAGTGAATCAGAAATGTACAGCAAAACTAGTGTAGTTCGATTCACAAACAACTGACTCTTATGAGCCAATTCTTTTTTTAGTGAATCAAAATGTACAACAAAACTAGTGTAGTCTGATTCACAAACAAGTGACTCTTATGAGCCAATTTTTTAAGTGAATCAAAAACGTACTGCAAAGTCAGTGTTGTCCAATAACTGAATTTAAAATTTTATAATTTCACATTCTCACAAGAAATTAAAGGCGACGTTTACTTGATTTGCTATTCACAGATCAGTTTTTGGTTTGTATTGATTAAATAAACAGCAACTGAACTAAATTTACACCATTGGCTGCGCTTTTAAATAGTTCGGCCCAATGGAGGCTGTAATGTGTGTCCAGTTTTATGTCACTAATAACTGGATAATGACATTACACGACTTGACCTACTTCACCGTCACTGCTGAATGCTTCAGGGACACCACCCCTAAAACAAAGGCTCTATATTGACTACAAACATCAGCGTAACAGCGCAGTGGAAACCTTGATGTGAACTTGAGCTTGGCTGCTCATATCTAGAATCTCAGAGTACCATGTCGGGTGGTCTGCTTCCGTCATGTGTATAAATAGCCTCAAAACATACAAGAGATCTCTTTCCCCCTCTCGCTGATTCTCACATTCACACTGATGCCACAGAGCCGGAGTCATGTGAGTGTGGAGGTCAGAGAGCCGGCTTGAATTTCACAGAGCTAATTAAGCAAGAGGAAGCTTGGCAATTCCATGGATGTCCCATTCCGATCCGGAAAGGCAGAAAAAACAGCGCCAATGAACGAGGGGGGAAAGAAAGAGCCATGAGGTCATGGGACAAGCACTCAACAGAGACACAGAGAGATGAATGAGCAGAGGGAGGAACTGGATATATTTTATGTCTTTTTTTTTTTAAACTCTTCTCCAACTTTATTCAGTGTGTCCTACAGTAGTCAACAGCACCACATAGAAAAAATAAATTATATTTTACCCGAACAGGGTTATCTTGGCATTTTTTTAATATACTATTTTACTATTTCTTAATATTTTGATTCCACTGTAATATTTTACATTTTATTATTTTGTAAATATTTATTTTTAGCCTTATTTTTATTTATTTTAAGTTAGTTGACAATGCAATAATTCTTTTTTTTTCTAAAAAAATTAATTTATTTTAATTAAGGAAAACAATTTTATTTTAAGTAAAAATAACAATACTGAGTCCGACTGATGACCAAATGACTCAAATGTGAGCTGATTCTTTTAATGACTATCAGTTTGAATTATTGTGACCAAAAACTTAACTGACTGAGCACCAAAAACGCTCAAGGAATAAATATAAATCAATAAATATAAAACCTAAATGTAAATATGCACAAATTCGAATATCAGTAAGAGCAGATGGAGACCAGAAGTAGGAGGTCTTGTTGGACCCTCTGACCTCAAATTCCCTCCCCCATCTCTCTCCCTCTTGTTTTGCCTCTCAGAGTGATCTCTCAGCCTATAAACATCTTCGGATTGACATAGCTGAGTGCAACATTTCACTTCCTAAACATATTTACGACATTAAAACGTTCATGTGTCTGTGTAAGAAATCAGGGCAGGTATTTAAAGCAGCTGTAATCCGGACCCCGCTGGTTCAAGCCAACAGCCTGTGAACCCACTGCCCCCAAACCTAAACCCCTCTCCAAACACACATTTGTCCTGCACCTCATTTTTTATTTATTTCACACAGGTTAAATTTAGCCCCCCTACAGCCGGGTTGGGAACAGTCTGGCGTTCTCACACACATAAAACACACAACTGTTCTCACACACACTCACAGGCATATTTACAGTAGTGAGAAAAGCAGCTGAGTGACCGACTGTACTGTAAACATGTGCTAGTGTTACTAATTTATTTATCTATGCCAGTCTCATATATCATAGATGGGGGTATCAGTTTTAACCTGTGGGGTAGAAATAACAATGTTTCTGTTCATCTTCACTCAGTAGGATCTTCCAGCGCCACTCCCATTAGGGATGTCCACACTGTCAGCGATTTGTAGCAACTGGAAGTCATTCATTTTCAGTGAGAGTTTGCGGTAGCAAGTGACATTCATGGACACGTTACAAAGTATGTCTACTGTACGAGTTCAGGAATGTTTTTGACACGTCTATGACAGATTCTCAGCTCAATACCAAATTGTAAACTGGACTGAAACAGTCTGGACATCATTAGTTACGGGAAGAGTGGCAGAGAAATGTCTGGGCGAAAGGTTATACTGTGTGCGTGGTGTGATGATCTTCATGTGTAAATGTCACTATCTAATCTCATGACACTACAGCCAACTAAGCCAACAGAGCTCAGCGGCTGTATGGAAATAAACGCCAGTCCGTGAATACGAAAGTGTGTGCGTAAGGATGTGTGAGCTCAGCAGATCTCACAGTTTATCCCTTTTAAACAAATCCAAAAAGATAATGCCCAAAGAGCCATTTCAATTCATTTGATGACAGTAAAGCATCACTACATATTCTGCTCCCCCAGCCACACGCACACTTAGATCACTTAGCTCAGCAGGGGAGAAAAGGAGCATTCATTCAGAATCAGGCCACATGCCATGCAATTATTCCCACACACGGCACGTGCTCTTAAAGAGCATCCTATGCAGATTTCAGATGATATTTTCCAGCCAGATCCCACTCATTGCCACATGCTAAACACACTCACACACACACACACAGATGTTAAATATATAGGATATTAAGATGAATGCACTAGGCGGAGAGTGTATGAATGTACTATATCCAGATTTGATCTAATTCAAGGACCGATGTACAGAAAGTTCTTTTCTCTTTTCTATCGAATAGTGCATTCGATATTTAACATAGTTAATGCAGGGGCGGGGCTAGGTTTGGCCAACCCACTCATAACTGCTGCTTGTCTCTTTTTTCCTTGACAAGAAGTGTGTTTATTTAGTCGCAGAACATCTTTATGACCACATCAAATGGAAGACTTTTCAGATGCGCACTCCAACTTCAGCACCAGGCGCTAGTCAAACGAGCGCGGGGAAAGGTACAGGTGACGAGGGAGCTTCAGTAGATCAACAGTGAACTTTCTGATTGCCAGGCCATATGTCAGTAAAAACAAATTTACCTGTCTTTTCCTTGTAGCATGTGCGCCTGTACCATTTCACAGTAAAGTGCGAATAAAACTATGAGTATGCGTGCCAGATCCGCGTCATGTTCAGCAGCGGCAGCTCTTAAAGTAATAGCAGCCAAATAAGCTAATAACCCAGCTGTTGTGATGTCTGTTAATCAAAGAACAAAAGAAAAAAAGAGGAAATCAATAACTTTTGTAGCTTTAAGAACTGATCTTTAATTTAGTATTTAGTTTTTGATAAACTTTATTCAATTTTTGTATATTTCATAGTTGCTGAAGGACACAGGTAAATAACGGGTTTATGTGAAGATTGTTTTAAGTTCTGAAATTAGAAGCTGATCTAATAAATGTTCAAATGAAGTCTAATAAATGTTCAAATTGATAGCTCTCAATTATACTGTAATGTTGAATGGCTATAGTCAATGGTTAAATATTAGGAAAAAAGAAACTTCCTGGAGACATCAGTCTCGCCTTCAGTCATAAAAAAATGTTATTACTTTATGTTGTTTCTACATTAATTTGAAGATTTTTATGTATTATTATATTTTATATATAAGATATATTTAAAAAAACTTTAATGTTAGGTGGGATTATACATGGAATTAATTTCTGAAAAAAATGTGCGTTTAATAGTTTTTTTTTTTTTAATCGATTGACAGCACTTCTATAAATACATACTAACCCAAGAAAAAAAGAAGGGGTACAAGATAAAGGTATTATCTGTGAGTAAATCTCACAAAAACATGAAAAATGCACATTATAAATAAACTGTTTTAGTGGTTATTATTATTACTGTGTTGCAGTCTTTTTATATTAGAATAAAATGATACTACAACAGATATTCTGAGTGTATTTCTGGGGAATTTGCAATGCAAAAATACTAAAAAAGAAATAACTAATTTTCTTTAAGCTATTCTATTGATTGTGAGGTGAAACATGACTTGGACATGGCAGGTTTCGTGAAAATCACCCGTGCGTATGTGTGCGTGTGAATGCCATTTACTTGGTCACCAAATAAAGCTGCTCAACAATGTCTAATCTGTGGCAGCATGTAATCCGCTTTATCTGTGCTGCTAAAAGTAGGGAGCAGTGAGAGCATTTACCAGAACATCTTGGATGAGTTTAACACTATAAAATCTGCTACAATAGCAGGTACTTACAGAGTCTACAACAACAACAACAAGACTAAAAGGTGAAGGAGGACATGAAGAGAGAGAGAGAGGCAAAGTCTCTGTGATGACTGGAGACTGACGCAGAAAGGAAAAAATGAAAATAATCCCTCAAATAATATTAAACAAAGATTTTGATGGAAGAGATAAAGACTAGGTTAGACTAGGATTCAAAGGAATAGGTATTTGTTTTGATGGGGGATGGTCACCTGAGCCTGTTCTCTGGAAATAAAAGCAGGCAAATTGATAGACACAATCTCGCTTTCACTGCTGTACTTTTCAATTAAATCAAGTCTATCAAAGCAGAAAGGGGCGGGACTCGGTGCATCTGCAACAAAAGAGAGATTTCACTTTTATTTCAAGCTTGTGCCAACTGTTTTCACTGGTTATCTGACTGTATCTCCCTATATCTCTCTCTGAGCTGTTGTGTGGGGCAGCAGATGGTCGCTAATCATTAGTGTATTGTCAGGGCTCTGATGGGCCTGATAACCACTGTGCACTGCTTGGAATGGCAGGTGCACGACCCTGGCCCCCACCATCTGCTGGCCCGGCCCCTCACACACACTATTCTCATGGGGGAGGCTTCTCAGGAAGCCCCTCGCAGACACACTCTGAGATGAGTTCTTGGGATGTCCTATTGGTACATTTTTAATAAGACAATGTTTACTCTCTCCTCTAGTGCTAGTATGAAGAAAGAATCCAATCTAAGGAAATAAAAGGTGGCCAAAAGCTTCAATGTCCATGGCGCTCTCAATGCTGATCTCTATAGCCCTCTATATCCAAGGCCAGGTCAGAGGTTACTAATTTGATTTACAACACCCGGCGGAGTATTTTAACGTCCAGTGACTCAGATATGAAAAGCAGTAAAATAAATACGCCAGAGCGTGACAAAAACTAATCAGTCCTAACGAGATGAAGTGTCGCCATAAACCTGAGTCAAACATCCTGCACGCTATGTAAATATGTAGTTGTGTTTGTCAAAGTATGCGCCTGCTTCCCATTCACAAATGTACTATTCAAATCAGTGAGTAAAAGTGATGGAAGGAGGGGAAAGAGTGGAATGTGGCATTACAGACACTGGCGTAGTAAACAGAGCGCAGCCTCAATGGATCCTGTACTGGCACAAGTTCCTATCAGGAAAACCATCAGGCTATTCTACACAAATAAGAGCTCTGTTCTGTTTCTGTGGCTCATCTTTTGTTTTGGTGGAATGTTGTCGGTGGCCAATCACAGGGCGGGATGGCTGCGTTAGCGAGTGTGTGTCGATGTTTGTGCAAGTTTTCTTTGTGGTCTCCTCCCACTGTTCTAAGGCTTCCGTGGCCTGAGGCTATGTCTTTCTGCTCTGTCCACTTGTGGAGGTAAACAGAGAACCTGCTCCGCCAGCACAAACACTCTCACACACACCCTAGAGATCATAATTGAGCTTCTGATGTCGTCTGTTTGCCTTGAATGGTGTGTGCGTTGTTTTAAGAGACTTCTGCTTCTAGACTTTTGTGAAGTGTCCTTCATCATAAAAGTCGTTCTGTCCTTCGAGTGCAGTTTTTCACCTTGACTTTTTGTCATTGCAAGGGATCCTTCATGCAATCCCACTTATACAGTCACGCTCGACAAGAACAACACCTCCTATCTTAGTAGTCGTTTCAGTGCTCGTAACTTGCACGTGAGTCTGTATCTGTGTCTATCAGCTCACGTTTATCTTTGAGCTACACAAACAACTTTGTTTTTCAAGTCGTGCCGAAAAACAAAAGGTGGGTCGGTCCTTAAAAGAAACCTGGCAGGTTTGAAAAACAAGCCGACGTTAACCTCTCAGAACGACCTTTGCACACGTTCTGCATTCCAGCCCTGAAACCCTCTACCTGAAAACTGATAAACAACTGACTCACTTGTTTTTATCTGAGCTACTGTTCACTCAAGTATGACACAATGACTAATTCTGATTCAGAGAATGAGTCAAGGTACGATGCAAATATTGGGAACTATTCCTCTTTTGCTGGATTATTGAAATGCGGATATGATCTCTCTCTCTCTCGTTTACATTTACATCCTCTCAAGTTGACCGCATCCCACACAGCCATCCTCACGCTACTGTCACCGAAATGAACATTTCAACAAATAAGCAGCTCCAGTAAGGAGGAATAAACCCTTTAACAGAGCTGTTTTCATTCCAAACACTCAGCAGGCACGAATGAAGCGATCAGTCTCTGAGAATAAAAACTGCGCCACAGCTTTTAAAGAGGCTTTTCCATCATTCTGACACTCAAGTTGCTCAATTAGCTCTCTCACATAAGAGGGAAATCTGTCATATGCCAAGTTCATCTGGTGCACAAGTAATATGCTGTTGTTATTTTAGCAAAAATAAACTGTCGTGTCATATTGTGGCACATTACCACAGCTAAATCACTGTTCCGAATAAACAATTCAAAGCATTGCATTTGAAGATAATATGAAAGGAATGACTGTAAACACTAACTAATGAAGGTAGTGAGCTTGCACATCACCTTTATGAATTGACAAAGCTTACCTTTTACTGTTGTTGCCGTCTCCTTGAACCCAAGGCTGGCATACGGACTGGTGTGTATTCCATTGATGCCCTCTTTACAGCAGCTGGCAGCTTTGAACCGGACAAGAGAATCACAGCTGGCGAGTCCTCCATCCATCAAGTTTAAGGCAATGTAGTTAAGTCCATTCTGAAAGCCAGCCGACGTCTCCCGGCACATGGGACTGTTGTACTCTTCATCCGATCCGTCGCTGTTCCTCACAGAAACAGACACATTTTCCACAGAGGCCGAACCGTGCCGCCTGGCGTCGTGTGCGAATGAGGGAAAAACTGGTGTTACGGTGGTGGTTGAGGAGAATGTCTCTGAACTGTGCCGCCTGCGTCCCTGGGGGTCAGCACGGATCACCTTGGCACCCCGGTCAGGGTCGACCAAGGCCAGAGTGGTACCACGCAGCAGAAAAGCCTCAACGGCAGGGACTCCCACAGTCTCCTCCACGTTCAGCCTCTGCATGCAGGAGGACGGGCTGATGGTCTGCCCACCTTCTGAAGGCTGCGAGACTGGCTGCAGAGGGGAAGCTGGCACGCCGAACGTCATCTCTGTGTAATCGTCTTTAGCTTTGTCAACTGGGCCCACTGGTGCCACCTGTGCAGTAAGGTGGTACCTCTCGCCTTCCTCCTCTTCCTCAGCGTGGGCGGGGCAGGGCGTGAGCTCTGGAAGGGGCTCCAAACGATCCAATGGAGCAGGGTTTCCAGATTTGGGTGACTGCGAACTCACATCAATGTTCATGTAATCAGAGAGGGGGGACGTCCTGTTGTCGGCGGATGATCCGAGGGATGAGGCTGGGCTCTCGGAGGAAGCAGTGGAGGGCGGAGTGCAACTTTCGGCAACACGTCCAAAGTCTATGTTTATGTACTCACCAGGGCTTTTTGGCTCAGAGGGAAGGGGATGCTCATTCATACTAGGTAATGTCCGGAACGAGTCTAGGGAGAGGCGGGTGGGCCGGCTGATCCTGTGGCGGAGGATGAGGCTGTCTGTGCGGCTTTGTCTTAGAGGAGATGGGGCAGTGGGGGATGCTGTGTTTGCTGACTCCTCAATTATCCTGTGACTTTGAGGATTCATGACAACATACTGATCATTGTCCGCATCCTTTAACGTCTGCTGGGGCTTATGACTGCGGGGCAAAGAGTTAAACGAGTGAAGCTGTCGGAGACAGGGAGACTGCTCCATACCCACGGGGCTCAGGTAGTAATCTGGTGGCGTGACCGAATCTACAGGAGACATGTTGAGGTACTCACCGTTCGTCAGTTTCCCATCTGAGCTGTCTATGGAGAACTTAGAGCCGCACAGCATCCTCATGTAGCCACTGTCATCCAAAGAACAGCTGCTTGGAGAATTGGTTCTGTAACCATTAGCTATAGTGAGGGGGTGCGTCCTGGGGTTGATTATCTGCTTCGGAGCAGAAACACACATTGGGCTCATAGGCATGTAGTTGTCAGCCTTCCCCCCTTGTGGAGCCACACCTGGTGTCATTGGCATGTAGCCATCGTCGCCCAGATTACTGCTGGAACTTTTCAGTAACGATCCGATTTCGATGTCCCCGTAGTCCTCGGGGTATGTGACCTTTGGGGATGCGGTGTGAGAGCTGCGTGCCGAATGGCCTCCAGTTGTGTAAGTGGCTCTCATGAGCGTGTATTCGTCCAGTGAAGCTGAGGACACTTGTGATGGCACCCTCTTCTGGTAAGGCATGGTGAGGGAGTGCGTCCTCTTCCTGTAGGCATTCTCCAGATCTCCTTTGCTCTCCTCAACTGCTGCCCGGATGCTTCGCCGTCCACAGCTGTTCGGCCTCTCCATGATCATGTATCCGCACAGGTCACTGCCCTCCTGTGAGGGGGGTGTGTCAGCGAGCGACTCAGGTGTGTTGCTTCGGTTTGCTGCTAAAAGGTGCCGTATGTCACCCGGGCTGGAGCCGCACTCATCGCAGGAGATGAAGCCAGCGTCGCTGGGGGAGCCCGAAATGGAAGCGGTGCAGCTGGAGGGGCGAGGGCCGCTTTCTATGTTGCTGACAGGGCTGGCAGCTGAGGGAGGGGAGTGAGACACAGGCATGCACATGGATTTACTATGCTGCAGGGATGACGCCTCAAATGTTCTGCATGGGCGAGCTGTCACGGTGTTGGAGCGGCTCAAATGCGTCCTGTTCACGCCTGGGCTGATGGGGCTGCCTGCGGTGCCGTCTCCCTCGCTCGCCGTGCGGATCCTACAAGACGTCAGTTTCGTCACGGGAGACGTCGCTGCCATGCTGTCGGTGCGAGAGCGCCGCTGCAGCCCGGTCTGACTCGGCGGAAGGTTGTTAAAGTGCCGCCTGGTGGGCACAGAGATGGGGTTGGTACCTGAGGACTGGCTTTTGCTGCGCGGCCGGAACTCTGACATCTCTTTCATGGCTTTCATCGCCTCCAAAATAGTCTCATGAATGTTTTGCGCCACAACCGAGTCGTCCGCCTGCATCCACAACTCGCCGGGTCCGATGGAGGCGGACCGGCCCACCTCGATGAAGAAGAAGCTGTCCGAGTGTCCGCATCGGCGAATGTTCATCAGCTGTAAAATCACTGACGCCACCTCCGTGTTGAGTTTGACGAAGCTGATCGTCCGGCTGGATAAACACAGCCTGTAAACGCCCGTCAAGTTCCTACTCTGTCCGAGTCCTTTAGATTTCAGATTGACCTGCCAAACCTCCTTGTAAGCGGCGCTGACGGGCGTTATCACGCCGTAGTTCGCCTCATCAAAGCCGACGAGGGATGACGCCGAGTTAGACGCGGAGCCGTCGCTCACTTTCCCCTCGTTCATTAAATCCGTTAAGACCGTGTACCAGTCCTCCTGTTCCTGCTCGTTTTCGGCAGCCACGGCAAAATACTCGTCCTTGGTGTAAAGGGCGATCAGGTGTTTGTGTTTGGCATCGGCTCTCTTGTTGATGTTCAGGCATGAGTCCAAAGGTATAACCCGTTTAGCAGCCGACTTGTTTTTCCATTTCTTCTCGCTCTCGTAATACTCCAGCCGGGCGCGACAGCCCTCGCTCGGCTCCCTCAGCACGAAAAAGCGCTTGTGTCCGTGCTTCTGTTTCCTCAGATAGCCGCATTTCTTAACGTGGTTGCTGTTCTTCACGGTCATATTTGAAATCAGCTGTCCTCCCGTCGGCGGCGGACTCGCCATTCTCATATGCAGTGAAGAAAAACTCTCACTTTTCCTTAACTTGTGCTGTCAGTCAGTTATAATCCTGTCAGACTCTCTTATGTACCCGGCTCGGAGTGCGCGTTCGCTGCGAGGAGCGGTTTAACAGTAAATAACACATATCGCTAAGTGACTGGAGTGAAGAGGAAAAACAACATGTGACGTCCTACACATCCAAGCTTTGGTTACAAAAAAATAGAAAGAAAAAAATACGCACACACACAGAGACTAGGCGGTGCAACCTTCGGGGGAAGGCGTACCTGTGAAACCGCCCCTTTAACAGCTCATTGGGCTCATTGGTGGAATTGTCTGTTTGACAGTAGAGCGAGCCAATCACTTTCTACTCCGATTCGCCGCTCCGCCCCCGCTGGAACAACCCAAAGTACTGGAGAATTGTCAGAGGATCCCAGCCCTCTGTACGTGCTGCTCGTATGGCCGCTCAGTTTTACGGTTTTATATTTTACTCAGATACGGAATAAAATGTCTGTGAATAGTCTATGCTTTAAATATTCTTGTGTCGTTTTAGGGAACGGCTTTGGTGGTTAAAACAACCAGTAAGTACTGACTAGGGGCGCAACTTTCTTCTTCAATTTGTAATGTGTTCGTTAAATACATCGTTTTGTCTTCATTTCGCTTATGATTTTGTAAAGTCAAACCTTTGATAATCGAATGCGTTTTAGCTCATATATCAATTATAGATGTCGCAGTTCACCATTATTAAGTTCAACTGCTGTATATACTGTTAAATGATCTGCAAATGTTCTTATGTGTGTTTTCTGATGATGATTATCCCTAAAACTTAAATAGCAAATCTCCTGCTTATTTTTTTACATTTTAAATCCATTTGCAAATGTAATAATAATCTACTCCTTTATATTTTAGTTATAATACTGTTAGTATTATTTCGTACGTTTTATTTTTGAAAGATCAACCCAGATCACGTCAGTATAAGCATCATCTCTGCTCTGACGCATCATAAAATTAATATTCAATGCGTATGACTTCATATGTATTCCTATATTTTATTTATTTATTTGCGCTATTTGACCTCATTATGTTGAGGCACTCTGTTCACGGCGAATCATTTAACTGTGAAACTATTAAAAAAAAAACAAAAAAAAAAACGAAAGATTGCGGAGCATCCTCGTTATGTAACGCAACCGGTGCTCTATATTTACAGAGTCTGAATGCGTCTTGTGTTACGCGACTGCCTCTAGCGTTCCCGAATATATTATATGTGTGTGCGTTTGCCTTGTGTTTGCCTTCCACTAGAAGATTCTTTCCGGTCATTGCCTTTTCCTCACACTCCTCCTTCACAGTGTAATGTACAACACCCCACCTACACTGCAAGCGAGCGACGCGACGAAACAAGACGCTCCCGATATAATGAATGAAATGCAAACGCTTAATGCGCACGACAAAGTTAGATTATGCGGGCGTTGTAGTTTGACGCGTCGGCGTCGTAGTAGGAGGGTATCATTCCACGGTGTATTTATATAACATAAATGAAGCATTTAAACCCAGAATAGAAGAATGTCAGCGAAACTGTGTCAGTATGTTCATGTGGAAACGACAGAGCATCAGCTCTGCTCTAGATTTTGGTGGGTATATCAGTGATGACGCTGCGATGCAGGTCTGCTGAGGATTGAGTACGTCAGTGACTGCCTATGTACGTAAAAAGAGAGATGCTTATGCCCCTCTCAGATGAACTGAACTGTACTGTCTAGTTGTGCGTTACCCAATAACAGCGCACACCTCCCGGGAAAAGATGTCTCATTTGACCGAGGAAAAAAATAAAATAAAAAAACAGCAAATGACACTGTATTTCATTTTCATTTTTGCAGGCGTTTCTTCATCATGTCTGTTCTGAGTGAACTGCGCTTTTGACTTTCACACTGAGACGTGAAAATGGATGGAAAAGCTACAAATAATAGATCTGTATTCATTTTCTATATTTTATAGGTATTGTATTAGTCTAATATGTGTGTAATATAGAAAAGTAGCTTGTACTGTTTTCTACAGATCATTAAAGTAAACTTTAATATGGGCAGTGTGTTTGTCTCGTCTAATTAACCCTTGATTGTCAACTTATAAATGGTCTCATGTGTATGGCCTTGAAAAAATTCCCACAGGATTTGAAGACCTTTCCTTCCTCACATGCTCGGAGCAAACAGAGTTTTCGCTGTCTCAGCTCCTCTACATCGCTTCCTTATTCGGTGGCAAGGTCAATTATACAGATCTGCGAATGGCCCAATCAGAACAACAATCCACTGATTTTACCGGAATAATTGTGGAAAATTAAATCAAAATACCTTACTTTCAGCTTCTGTCCTCTGAATGTGAATAATTCGATTGAACAACTCAGTTGTGGGTTAAGAGTCACTGGCGCAGTAACGTCAGTAATGTCACTGATTTTCACTGTCATCCTCAATAATAAGCAAATGATAAGCTTGTGTGAAGCAGGTATGCATGTCATGTGAGACCTGCTAGAATTAATTGAGTATACTATTATAATTATGACCTCCACCCACATTTGTGCAATGCAAAGCAGCTGTGTTCATAGCACTGTAGATAAACAAAGCTAGCAGCTCAACACATATTTAGGGTTATATTTATCTCCAGTTATCTGAATTAAAGGTTTTTGCCACTGTGTGTTTGTGTGAGAATATAAACACAACCATTGTGGAAAAAAAGAGCTTAATTGTTTTGAATGTAAATGTAGTGAAATTCAAATCTTAAATTAATTTTTCAAAAAGCTGTATTTACAGATAACAGAATATTAATTAAATAAAAGGTGCTCTTGTGAATGCACGTCAAAGACTGACACAGAAGAGAAGAAATTGATGAATAAAGTTATTTTTGTTTTCTTTGCACACAAGATGTATTCTCATAACTTCATAACATTACGGTTGAACCACTGATGTCACATGGACTATTTTGACAATGTCCTTACTTGTGGGAACATGTTTGTTGCATTGTTGTCTATGCAGGGTCAGAAAGCTGTCAGATTTCATCAAAAATATCTTAATTTGTGTTTCAAAGATGAACGAAGGTCTTACAGTTTTGTAACGACATGAACGTGAGTAATTAATGACAGAATTTTCATTTTTGGGTGAGCTATCCCTTTATGGTTAATATATTTCAAATGTACTAAATTGCAAAATCCAATACCTACGCCCTAATTAAGCAGGTCAAAAAAAAGCTAATTACATGTCAAAAAAAAAAAAAGTTAACTGGTCAAACACATTACATTCAGCTCACAGTATATTCTTTTAAAGCATATTATTTCCCTAATAAGTACTCTTTTTAAAAGTATGCTAAAGTGTACTGTAGTTCTTTTTTCATGAGTAAATAAAAAGATATATTAGTGGAAATCTGGCCCAAAGAGGCTCTGATGAATAAAAATGTTTGTTTTCGATTCTAAGGTCCAATGTTCCTTATTCAGTGTTTGCAGTAACTTGAGAAGAACCCCTGATGGGCTTAGCGTTGAAAAAATTTGAAGCCTAACTTGGCAGGCTGGCCATTGTGAACAATAGCGGCACTTGTCACATTCATTTGTCTGTTATTAAGTGGGAAACGTGCCTACACGGTTCTGCAATAACAAGGCATTGGATAAATGTAGAAGCAAGAGGAGGAAACATTAAAAATGTGAAGCATACAGTACAATGGGATCAAATTAGGTCTGGTTAGTTGTTTATAAATGACAACATGTATGAAGTATTGAGCATAAACACTTCTCCTGACAATACCGTGAGTGACACAATGACCTGTGGCGGAGCACACATAATGCTTTTCCTCCTTCCCTCTCTCCATTCCTGTCTGTTTGTGCGGGAAGATGAGAAAATGTGTGTGTGTGTTTATGTGTGTGTTTATCCATAAAGTCTTCTGGAGTAAAATGCAAATCAAGGCTTCATAAAATTGCAATAAGATGCATGATTCTTCTGCATTATGCATGTTCACAAACATGCAAAGCAGGTTACACACTTAAACATACACAAGCACGTGCAAACACACACACACACACAAACACGCTCACGCATTCAACATAAGGCCCATCTCAGGTCCATCTGCTCTTACTGATCCTTTCAGGTTCATTATTAAAGCATGCATATGTATCAGTTTGAAATTTACACACTGTGATCCGTTAATTTACTACTTAATTAAATGCCCATCAAACTCTTATTTACGAGGGTGTAAAGTTGATCGTTCTGGACTGCTGCCATGATACTCTTTTCTATTTACAATTAAACTACAGGTGTGACATGACCGAGACACTAAAATGTAAGTGAAACATATCTGTGATGCTGTTGAGATCTGGGAACATGCATATATTTTCTGGATTGGAGCTCAAGCAGTCAGATGGAAAAACTAAATTAGTATTTCCATAATTCTAAGGGATGCACTTTTTATAGTGATGTTGATGTAACATTGTAATTATTTTGCCATTCCACTTCATTCTCTCTTTGACTGCTGACATTAAAATTTGAGCTAAGTATATGTGCGTGCATGTGTGTGTGTCATTCAGGTATTTCCTGCATAATGGGGACAAAATATCCCCACAAAGATGGCAATAATCAAAATCCTTGTCCTTGTGTGGACATTTTTTGGTCCCCACGAAGAAAATAAGCTTATAAATCAGATACAATGAGTTTTTTGAAAATCAAAAATGCAGTGTGAGGGGTAGGTTTAGGTGTATGGTTAGGGTAAGGAGATAGAAAATACAGTTTGTACAGTAGAAAAACCATCACGCCTATGGAATGAACCCATAAGACATGGAAACCCAACATGTGTATGTGAGTAACAAACTCTTATTTTGTATTTTTATTAAAAGTTTCATTTTATCAATTTAATGCTGGATTTAACACAGGGATAATTTCCTATGCTGGTATTATATAGACAGTTTTAGCATCATACTTTTTCTTAATTTATGATGTTTCTTAGTGGAAAGTCCTGACTGAAAAAGATTTCTTCACTAAAAAACATTTGATGGTGACAATTTTCACTCACAAACGGCTAGGAAATTGTACTGGAAGTAACATTCTGAATTAAAGTTGACGTTTTGATTTCCATATAATTCTGAATAATCTTTTTTTTTTTTTTTTTTTTTTTACAGTGTGCACTATATATACAATCAATCAAAAAATTATAATATCTCTTAACGGAGCACATAGCAGTGCTCATTCAGAAGCTCTTTTCTAACCTCAGACCACAGATGTTGATAAAAGACGAACATGAATGGATTCATCTTTTTGATGGATTGCTGTTGTATTATCCCACATCTGACAGTTTCACCACTGTCTTCACACCCTTTTACCTCTTTCCTCTGTACCACGACATTTACATCTGACAGACGCTTTTATCCAAATTCAAAAACTCACATTGCACTTTATTCATATACACTGCAATTTGTTAGGAATCAAACCCATGACCTTCACACTGCTAGCGCTGTGCTCTGTTTAAAGGATTAGTTCACTCCTTAATTAAAAATTTCCTGATAATAAACTCACCCCCATGTCATCAAAGATGTCTCTCTTTCTTCAGTCAAAAAGAAATTAAGGTTTCTGAGGGAAACATTTCAGGATTTTTCTCCATATACTGGACTTCAATTAGGATCAACGGGTTGAAGGTTCAAAATTGCAGTTTCAATGTAGTTTCAAAGGGCTCTACATGATTGCAGCTGAGGAATAAGGGTCTTATATATTTATATATTTTTTTAACTACAACTAATGTCTTACATTAGCTCGACTTAATACATTATGTAATCACGTTGGAAAAGATACATGTGGTTAATTCTTCATCTCTGTACTTCAGTTCAAAAGCATAGGGTAGGGTGAAAAACTCCATCTCATTTTCTGCTCCAACCTTAAAATTGCCCACCATTGTTGTTTACCTTTTTTTTTTTTTTTTTTGTAAAGGGCGTTTGACTTTCTTCACTTTCTTCGCTCATGGGTGTCGCTAGACCATTTTTAGGGGGGATATAGCCCCCCTAAAATGACTGCTTAGCCCCCCTAAAATTTTGCGATTAGCTCCATAAACTGTACACAAATTTGTGATCACCTCAGTAACCTTTTAAATTTCATAAGAAAGTTGCGGCAAACTTCAATCGGCTCCTCCCGTCTTTCAGCGCGTTCTTCTTTTTCATTCGGCAGACCGTGGCGGCGCAGAGTGAGAAACAGAGGACAAGGTGTGTGTTTATTAATAGACTGTTATAATATCTGCATCTGTGCGGTTCTTTGTTATAAAGGAGCAATCGGTTCCCCATCTGCTGTAGTTTTCGCTGTGTTCACCCCTCATCACACCACAGCTGACTTTATAAAATGATCATGTTTCCATTTTCATTTGAAAATGTAACGTCCAATTTAATGCATGTGCAATAAGGTTTGCATACTTAATATATATATATATATATATATATATTGGATCAAAACAAGTTTATCAGAGTTGTCCTAAGACAAGAACAGGTATTCCTTTTGGTTTTAGGACAAATTTAATGAAAGGTTTTGATCCACTTCAAATGTTGACTACTATATATATATATCTATGTTATAATACCCTCATTGGGGGCTGAGCCCCCCTAAAATGAAAGTCCTAGAATCACCCCTGTGTTCGCTTTATGACAGTACTCCTGCCTACATCATTGTGACCTTTCCAATGTGATTATGTTAATGCGTGAAGTTGAGCTAGTGTATGACGAACATTGTGGTTAAAAAGTATATTATTATTATTATTATTAATATTATTATATATATATATATATATATATATATATAGCAAATTTAACAATAAAAAACTGTAAAAATGCTACAGTAAAAACCTGTTAAATGGTTAACGGTAAAAGACCGTAAAATAACCGTAAATTGACATTTCCAGAATTCCCTGTGTTACATTTTTTTGTTTGTTTGTTTTGTTTTGTTTTGTTTAAATAACTTTTTTTTCTGAGCAGTTTAGTACATTAGGGTTGTATGTTACACCTAATGTTGTTAAATTAATGTTTATTGCATTATTTCAGTTTCATGTGTGTTACCATGATGGTGTTTCGTGTTTGTGTGAATGACACATATATGTTAATATTTAAAAGCTGTTTGTGATGAGCGTTGGTTCATCGTGACTTTCTCTTCACCGCCTGCTTTTGGTGGTTATCAGTGTGTTACAAAGGTACAAACCAGTACCAGTACTTCAATAGGTTGATACATTAACATTATATCAGTGAAATTACGGTATTTTCCTGTAAATTTAAGTGAAAACCGTAAAATGTAAACCGTTGCTACCATATTTTTTTGTGAGTAAATTATCAGGAAATTTTAATTCTGGAGTGAACTAATGCTGTAAGCTTCAGGAATGCACAATTAGCAAAGCCTTTCCAAAATTTCCACAAATACATTTCCAGTTAATTCGTCACCTTAGAATTATAAGGTTCTATCTGACATTTTTGTCACAACTGAGTTATTCACATATTCTATAAGTGATGTTTCTTTTGTAAGCTGTGTACATTTTGAGCCTCTTTAGAAAACAAAAATGGCTCTATCTACAGAAGTCTATGGAATGCAAAAACTTTGAAGCTCAATATCTCAAAAGTGCTCAGAATGCAGATAGAATTGTTAATTTGCGACAAATTGTTAATAATGTGGAAATTGATAACCTACATTCGAAACTTTCGGTAGATGCTTTTATCTAAAGCAACTTAGAATACGTTGAGGATATACAATATGCAGTTCATGCATTCCCTAGAAATCGAACCTATGACCTTGGTGTTGATAGTGCCATGGTCCGATAGAGCTACAGGAGATATCCAAATTACTCCACATGCACCCGCTTTCCCAGACGTGCACCCCAAAATAAGCTTTTAAATGATTTTGTTTCTTCTTCAGTTCAGTTTCTTCTCATCAGGCCATATCCTGCTATGCATTATGGAGAAAACAACAAAGAGCTCAATTCACGATCATGTAATATGAATTTGATTCAATTACACAGCTGTTAAAGCATTCAGTATCTGTCCTCTCTCATCAGACATTCTCTCAGTGGCATCAATATTCATGCCCCATTACAGAGATATGCAATTCTAGAGATGTATAGCTTTAATAACCATGATGAATTCTGTTAGAGGTCATTTGTATTGTTTGGGGGGATATGCGGAAAGACAGAACAGACAAAATAACAAAATAACAGCTTCCAGTTCGATTTTGAAATTGGTTGTTGATGCTTAGTGTGTTGAAATATTTAGTTCCTACGTCTTTGTTTTTGTAGCTGCATCTGGTTTTCTGAGATTGACTGTGTGAACCCAAATTCTTTAGGTGCAAATAATAAAATCAAATTTTTTTTTTTCCATTGACGTGTTATTGGAGCTTTCACATAGTCATTCATAAGCTTCATCACTAACACATGACTCTTCTTCAAAAGCAAGCAGAACAACACAGAACAAGGCGATTTAATGTGATACTCACCAATATTTCTTACTTTTTTTATTAAATGTTTTTGTTAAATATAGTAGGAAAAGTTTGACTTCAAGAAGATAAAGTACTTCACAGTTTTACATTCATAGTCCCAGTGCAGTCGCATCCTCCTTTTTGTCGGTGGTGAAAGGGAATGAACTCTGATTCCGTCTCAACTTTCTTGCTTGTTTGTGGGGGTGGATCTGTGCACCTGCCTCTCTCCTCCACACAGTCCCACATCCTCTTCCGCCTCTGCATCCCACTCAGTCCAGGGATGACGAGAGGATGAATCATTCAGTCAGCCAGAGAAAGCAACGAGAGAGCTGAAGTAAAGCAGAGATCATTGATTTCAATCGTCAGACTTAATCTCAGCGAAGCACAGATACACATGCTGTTTTTGGGCTGTTTGCATGAGTGGGTGGATGTGCGTGTATGTCTTATACAGACAGGAAGGAAAGGATAAAAAAGAGAAGGAAGGAAATGTGAAAGGGCCGGAAGTCGATTACTCTGGCAGCCTGCGCGTTATGTCACCGGCGATCGGACTGACACCATTTAGCAAGATGAATTAATATGAAATATAATATCTGACTAATACACATCGTTCATGATTATGAAGTCCAAGGTGCTACAAAAGGCTTTATCGTCAATAAACAAGCATGTATTGAATGTTAATCTGGTGGCCTGGAGGTAATTTCTGTGAAGTGATAGAATGGCATTCGAGGTTAAACAAACACTGTTTGCTATTATTCTCCCCGTGTCCTTTGCCTGCAATTATCTTCCTTTTCCCCTGAGGTCTTCGTGGCAATGAAATCGATAGATCAAAAGCATTAATGTGGGAGTCACATGTCCAAAGACAATGCATAATTATGAAAAATGACAAATGGCGAGTTCACGGAGCCCATGTACGCAGGGCTCTGGCACATTTTTATTTTTTTTTTTCTGGCCAATGTATAGTTTAAATGTATGCTAAATGCATGCAAACATTGAAGCTCAATGAAATATATTTTAGAAAATATAGGCAATCTTATAGTAGCCTATTTATTAAGACTCTCAGACACAGATCTGACACTGGAAATATGTGCCAATACAGCCTCAGGGGGAAATTTGCTATAAGAATGAATTGTGTCCGCTAAGATAGACTGATTTATTTGCATGCGTTGTCTGCGTTGTTTTAGCACCTCATTCACTAAAGAAATTATGCAAATAATGTAACGACACGAACAAACCCAAAACAAGCATCAGTTCTGATTGTTGAAACCGTTTACGCACGCGTACATTGTCCTTTTTTCCACAGCTTTCAGCGTTTCAGTGTATTGTAACATATATGTATATGTAACATAATAGAATCAAAATCATTTCCAAATGTATTTTACACATATAGTAGTAGTAGCAGTATTTCACAGTATAAATTGGGTCTTTATTTGGGGGTCTGTGGTAGCCTGTCTAACAGATTGAAAAGCCCTGTTGTAGAGTACAGGAATGAAGGGGGGATGGGGGATGGGATGGAGTTGTTGTATGGGTGAGGAGCCTTGTTAAGGGTCTGCCCTCATCTAGATTTCATGGTTTAGCTTACCTCATGAATAAAACTCAGTTTGCATCAGTGTTCTGATATGAAAATGAACACCAGACATGAATAAAACACACTCAACGTGAGATGTTTTCTTTGAGACAGGTCTCATGGGTTAGGATGAATCGGTTGCTAGACATTTTAGTGGTAATTTCTTTCACGTATCATTCGCTAGAGCAGAGGTTGACAAGTATATATTTATTTTTAATTTATCTTATTTTTAAAGTATTTCAACTTTTTTTTTTTCATAAAATGTAAGTGAATGTGGTTTTAATAAAAAAAAAAAAATTAAAACATAAAAAATAAAATAAAATAATAAAATGAAATTATTAAAATAAATTTATAAAATATATTCATAATATATTCACAAAATATATTCATTTCTACTTGATCTTGATTTTAACTTTTCCTTTATTTTTGCATGTAAATTAATGTGATTTTATTAAACATATATTAAAATATAATTTATTGTATAAAAATAATAAAATTAAATAAAATTAATAATAAAATAAAATAAAAGCATGTATTCATTTCTAATTGATCATGATTTTCAACTTGAACTTTTTTGCATAAAATATAAGTGAATTTGATTTAATTAAATATATATTAAAATATAATTAAAAATAATTAAATTAAATAAATTAAATTAAAAAATTAAATTAAATTAAAGCATATATTCCATTTTAATTGATCTTGATTTTAACGTTGTTAGTTTGTTAATTTGATTTATATCTGGAAAAAATAAAATAAAATAAAATAAAGTAAAATAAAATAAAATAAAATAAAATAAAACAAAAGCATATATTCTTTTTTTGATTGATCTTGATTTAAACTTTTTTTGTATAAAATGTAAGTTAATTAGATTTTATTAAACATATATATTAAAAAAATAAAACAATAAAATAAGATGAATTATAAAATAAAAGCATACATTCTTTTCTAATTTTTCTTGATTTGAACTTTTAATTTTTTTGCATAAAATGTAAGTGAATTAGATTTTATTAAAATTATATATCTAAAATAAAATAAAATAATAAAATAAAATGAATAATAAAATAAAAATAAAAGCGTTTCTATCTGATGTTGACTTTGTGAATTTGTTAATTTTATTTTATTAAACATAATAAAAAATAATAAAATAAAATAAAATAAAATGAATAATAAAATAAAATAAAAGCATTTATTCATTTCTAACTGATCATATTGTTGCATAAAATGTAAGTAAATTTTATTTTATTAAACATATATAAAAACAAATAAATAAATAATAAAATAAAGTAAAGTAAAAGAAAAAAAAGAAAAGCATATTCATTTATAATTTATCTTGATTTAATTTTCTTTTCTTTTTTTTTTTTTTTTTTTACATTTGTTTGCATAAAATGTAAGTGAATTAGATTTTATAAAAAATATATATATTTAAAATAAAATAAAATAAAATAAATAATAAAAGGATAAGAACAGGCAAGCATCGTAAGACAAAAATCAGCCACAAGAAGAAGCAGCAGCATATATTCATTTCTAATTTATCTTGCTTTTAACTTTCTTTTCTTTTTCTTTTCTTTTCTTTTCTCGTGAAGTTGATTTTAAAATATATATTACACAAATAAATAAAATAAAATAAAATAAAATAAAATGGCCCAGCAATAATGGTGACACTCAAAATCACATCATTAATGGAAGAGATGCTTTTTTATTTAGCTATTACATGCCACATAACATAAGTCATAGATAACAACAAACACTAAACATCAGTCCATGTAATGCATGCAACAATAAAAACAGTAAACATGTAGGCAGAAATGTGCAAGATTTACTCATGGGAAGAAAATTTGAATTCTTCACTGTTTTCATGAGTTTTTAAGTCAAAAAGACTCAGTCTCTGTGCTAGAGTTTGTATGAGTGTGTATAAAGTGAACGTATTGAGAAGTGAAGAACTGAGGTTGAGGTAAATATGGATGAAACCATCTGTGGATCTACAGTAATGTATCCTACACTGGCCCAGATTTCAGGATCCTCTAGAAGGCCACACTAACTCATCTTCTAGTATCTCCTCACACAGCACATTCAGTATCGGCTTCTAATAAGGCTAAGGCCTCTTCTTTATATTTCACCTTTAGCATGTTCGTAGCGGGAAAATCCGCATGAACCCAATGCCTCATAATTCAAGAGGTGGAGCAAGTACGATGCTGGACTATATTGATCATGTGAATGTGGGTCGGCACTGATGCAATGGGGCCACCGCAATGAACGAGGGCCAACTTTTGCATCTAGCTGAGTAGGTGGAAGTCAAGCAGGTTAGATAAAACAGACTGCTACATAAAACAGTAAGTATATCACTGCTCCATTGTTCCTGCTCATCATGACATCAATCTTCTAACCGGCCTGCATTGTTTAGCGGCTGACCTCGGATGAAGGCACGGCAAGATAAACCAGCTTATATGATTTCTATACAAAGAGCTTTATATCCCAAGTACGAGACTTGTCATGGATTATGGTTGGATTACGTGAGATTCCAGTGAAGGTTTTCCATCTAACACCTCCATAAAGGTCTGCTTATTCGTGACAGGTTATACATGTAGTGCAGAACTGATCTCTTTATCTGTCCATGCTGAGCTCTCTATTTGAAAGCTGTCAAAAGCAAAGTGGAGCCCAGAGGGTCATTCAAAAGTCCATTACTGCAGATGGACTAGAGGAAAGGTTAAGAACAATGGCTTCACTTAAGCTTGTACAAGCAACACCGTAAGACTAAACTCAGCCATCAACATTAAGATGAGCTGTAGGACATCATAAGCATTAGCTCGGTTACAAAACCTAGAAAGCATCTTGCCTTCATTGGCTGCTGCATTGAATGGCAGCATCTTAACAAAGATGAAACCTCATGTGGGACTGTTTAGTCTATTAAAGCGGACCTATTATGCAAGAATCACTTTTGTAAGGTGTTTGAACATTGATGTGAAAAGCATAAGTGAATTTAATTGTTTTTAATGTAAATTTTAATATAATTTAGTTGCATGTAATGCAACATTAACTTTTAAACCATGGCCCTCAATCACATTTGATTTTTCACCCATCGTAGCAAACATTTGGGTACCTGTAGGGAGCAACTCTAAAGATTTAACTAGATTCGAGTTTAATGTGCTAAGAATGAGATTTGAAGTGATAGTAAAGTGATATTCTAAAAAATAATAATCATCATAAATGGTTACACTTTATTTTAATGTCAATTGTTGCTATTAACAAACCATTAACTATGACTTTTGCCTCAGTAAATTACTAATTTGCTGCTTGTTAGTGATTAGTAAGGTAGTTACGTTTTAGAGATGCACCGATACTGAATTTTTCTGTCGATACCGATTATTCAGAACGATATCAGATAGTTTGATTTTCTTAAGGAAAAAAAATCTGTCCTAACCGATGCATGGAACTCTATCATTTGCAGGGCTCTAGACTGCTACAGTTTTTTAAGAAAGTGCGAGTTCAAACGTGATTGCATTTGTGCCAGTGCATGTTCTGCTCCACTCCGAAGCGTCTGCTCTGCTCCATGCATACAGCGGGTGCTGCAGACAGTGCAGCAGGAGTCAGATTTTTCTGATCAGTTGAAGTGAGTGAGAGAGGCGCTTTCAGTGCCAGCGATTTGGGAGCAGAGCCTGGTTTATACTCGCCGCGTCAGCACGAGCGGCAAAAATGACACGGATACAAAAGATAGCGGACCGGACAGAGGATTTGGTTTTCAAGCAAAAGTAAAATGAAAGACCGCTTCTTAAACCAGAGTAGGTGAACATGTTGGTTTTGTCTTTGCTGTTTATGTCACGTTACACTATGAAGGCTTTCTTTAAATGTTATTTATTTGATTCCTCCTTGTTTGCTAAAGGTGTCATGCCTCGTCTCATTCGTTTATGTTAATTAACATTATATAGTTAGTTTGTCTTTCAAGCATTTGTTTTAGTTTTAAACAGTGAATAGATGTAAGCACAACAGACAGTTATTTCTTGTAAAAAGTGATGGTCGTGAACTCAAAAGCGAAAGTGAAAGCTTCCGAAGCCCGGCTCATAGCACAGCAAAAGAGGAACTCCTGTTCACAAAATTCAAATCACAAATAATACTGATTAAAAAAAAAAAAAAAAAAAACGGGTTAAATGTTAACCACTTTTGTTAATAATAATAAAATAATGTACGTTTCTGGTAGAATGCCCCATAAACTTAAACATAAACTTTTCTTTTATTTCTTCATAAATACATTAAGTAAAAAAAAAAAAAAACTCCTCTTTAGTGTTGTTTTATAGCTAACTAATGAGCAGCGGATAACTGTGCTGTGGTAAATGTGACATTAAGTGACATACTGTTCACAATCTGTTTTACTGCATCTTTCCACGTTTGAAACACTGATTGCGCCATTACATTAGACATGATACAGTTTGGTAAGCCATACTATATATTGCATCATACCTTATATTGTGCATTCATCATGTCTATTTTGCACTGTAACTTTTTAAACTGGAAAAGACTCGCGCTCCCTGCTGCTGCTTAAAATGAGGTGCGATAGCGATCTGTCACGTCACATTTAAAACCCTCAAAACAGCATTCGTTGTTTTCGTATATGTTATTAATAGGCATGCTAATAAGCAACTAATCTTACTCACTTAATAGTGACAATTGTTCCTAATACTAAAGTGTTACCTAATACATATGTATCATTAATATTAGGTAAAAATTGTAAGTTTTAAGTGGACTAAACAAGTGAGAATGTTGTAATGCATGATTGGGATCCATTTGACCCAAATCCATTTGATCTAAAATATTTCAATATCACTTGAGATTTTAAGTAAAAATTTAAACATATGATTTTTGAATATTGAATATTTAATTCAACAATATTTTTCATACTTATGGTTCTCTGATGATGGTTAATGCTCACATGCAGCTATTGCAACCAAATAAAATATTGAATCATTTTTTATTTTTGTATTTTTTGTGTGTGTGTTTAATTTGGATTGATTTTATATTAAACTTTTTGTTTATTTTAATTTAACATTTGTAGGATTTATTAATGTCTTTTCAGTATCAGCGTCTCATAGCCTGTGAACACCGAATTGCATCTTCTTGCATTTTAAACAGACAAATAAAATTATGCTGAAATGCCCGTTTTGGTGAGTATCCTAAAGTAAACAGGCTGGTCTCTCCAAAGAGAGAAGAGAGGGGCGGGGTGAGCAGAGCTCATTTGCATTTAAAGCAGCCTCGACCAGAATGAGATGATTTTTGCAGAGCTGATTTTGGCAAGGTAAAAAGGGTGTTGTTTTACACAACCACTGAGAATTTTTAACCAAAGTATATTATAGATTTTTCATTAAGACCCTAAAGAATTATATCAACTTGTGGAAAATGGGCATCCGATGACCCCTTTAAAATCCCAGTGATTTTTGACATAAAAGAAAAATCAATAATTTTGTCCCAAACAATGTATTGTTGGCTATTTCTACAAATATACCCCTTTAGTCCAGGGTCACATATGGGGAATGCTAACCAGGGGTGCATTTCCCAAAAGAATGGTTAGCTAACTATGGTCATTAGTTCAACTGAACTCTTGGTAACGACGGAACTTGTGAGCATAGTTGCTTTTGGGAAACGCACCCCTGGTCTTTCTGTGGTCACAGATTTGGTGCTTATACTCTTTCATTTTATCTTTGGCAACATTCACGAGTCTGGTGTTCATTTGCCTCTGAGATGATCAAAGATGTAAAAATATGAAAAGGCGATTGTGAAACACACCCAGCGTTAAATGGTGCTGCTGCTGGCGTAACGTGACCGGGCCTGAAGCTCTAATTGTGCTGTTCTGTCAGACTGGCCCCTGTGGCAATCTCAAGAGGGAACTGACTCTCCGTAATGATGCCTGGGATTCCATCCACCCTCATATTACTCCTCTACCCTCCATTTCCCTCTTTTCTCCCTCTCTCTCTCATGGAGTTCATCCTAGGTCATGCACAGGTGTCCAATCTCCCTTCCGTTTTTCCCTCTACTCCCGCTGCTTTTTTTTTTTTTTTGTCTGTGCATGTGATGGCCTGGAGCATTCTTTCGAAAGAAAAAGACTGAAAATATAGAGAAGGTAAAAAGGTAAAAAGGTTAAAAAAAATATATAAATATATATATATATATATATATATATATATATATATATATATATATATATATATATATATATATATATATATATATGGGAAAAAAATGTCAGACTAAGGAAATTGAAAATATCCAAATTATAATATCCAAGTTATAATAAAAGAGTTGCATGTGGCCTTCGCCTTATCCTAAAGATATGGCACACTGTAATACAACATTATTAGTTAAATTTGACTCATTATGCATATATTCCAGTACTAAATTATTAAAACTGAAACCTAAAAAAGAAATATTTAAACAATAAATTATTTGATCACATTACCTACAAATGTTTGAATGATTGAGGACACGGTTGTTCTGCCAATATTCGGCTGCATCTTACAACCTGCCTCAGCAATTGTGAGATCATGATTGAGATCAGCGTCCAAAATAGCAGCCCTTTTTTCCGTCGGTAACATGGTTACATCCTATTATACAAATAAAAGTATATGAATAACACTAAAATAACACTGAACCAAGTTGAACCAAGTAATCCTAGAAGATTCTAACAGGCCTAAACAGTCTAAATGAGTCTAAGTAAATAATTCTTGTCTCCTGAATAAAGGATTAGTTCACTCCTGAATTAAAATTTCCTAATAATTTACTCACCCCTAAGTCATTCAAGATGTTCATGTATTTCCTTCTTCAGGCAAAAAGAAATTAAGGAAAACATTCACGGATTTGATATAGTGGACTTCAATGGGGATCAACAGGTTGAAGGTCCAAATTGAAGTTTCAATGCAGCTTCAAAGGGCTCTACACGATCCCAGCCGAGGAATAAGGGTCTTATCTAGCGAAACGATCGGTCAATTAAAAAAATAAAAGAATAAATTTATATACTTTCAACAACAAATGCTCATCTTGCACGGGCTCTGTGATGTGCATCTGCGACTTTGAGCATTACGTCATCACTGGAAAATGATTGAATGATGTTTTGCTACATAATACCGTTATTTCTCAGCGAATGTGTAGAGCCCACTGAAGCTACATTGAAACTGCAATTTGGACCTTCATCCCGTTGATCCCCATTAAAGTCCACTATATGGAGAAAACTCAGAATGTTTTCCTCAAAAACCTTAATTTCATCTTTGATGACATGGGAGTGAGTAAATTATCAGGAAAGTGAACTAATCCTTTAAATTCTAGATGGATGAATGGATGGATAGATGCTTATTTAACTGTGCTTTTGCATGTCATGGAGCGAGTAAGCGTACTTTCACTTGTTTTTAACTAAACATAAGTGAATTCATCATTCAGATATGAGTTACAGATTTGTACAAGTTATATCATGTCTTTCTGAAACTCTGAAATCCTCCACAGCCCCACCCTTTCATTACTGCATTTGTGGGGATAAACATTTCAAGACACTAAGAAAAAAAAAATGTATCGGAACAATGGCATTTTTAGCCAGTGAAGTAAGAAAGTAAATGTCTGGACACGCTTGTAGACAGTAGCCATGTTTAGCAGACATGCACACATAAACACATGCTTATATGATATCACAGATTTGCCAAATAAACCATGAATACTGTTTTTTGGTGTAAAAATAGATGGAAAAAATGATGGGTATCACTTTTCAGAGTGTATTTAGGTTCATCCCTCAGAAATAGGTACAGAGAAAACATATACAGAGAAACATGATGGCACAGTGTTTTGGTGGCTCATATTTGTGGGTAGTCTGTCAGACAGTGGCACTGCTGGTTTGGTGTAATTGCCCCCTTTGGCCTGGGCAATGACTACTGTGCCCCCGCTGTGGGCACTAACTGGTCTTGCAGGGCGCAGTGAGATCTTACAGTTGGATTGCTGTGGATTAAACTAATAAATGAAAAAGACACACAGATCAGGACTGCGACAAACCCTCAGAAGCAACAACAACAATCCCTCACAGTCTGTCACGGCTTTCTGCAGATGCTTTGCCAAGATGGCAGAAATGTGAGAGCACTTAGGATGTAATTATATATTTCTAACAGACACAAGTCCTCTTCATTTCAGCTTTTTCTGGATCTTTTTTTTTTTTTTTGCTTGCTTCTGAGGTCAAGCGAGGATATTTCCGCCTCCCAAAGAGGAGTCGCATTCCTGTAACAAATCTCACATCACTATAGTCAGCCATTTATGGGGCAACAAATCAAGGCTCTGTGTGTATTTTGTGTGTGAGCTTGAACGAACAGGAAGAAGATGACTAGACACAGTAATATGATAGAGGAAGAACAGGGCTAAATTATGCATTATGAGTTATTAAACGAAATGAATGGGTTGTTAATTAATGTATGGATGAATCACCTGCAATGCCGCTGGGTAAAGACATGGGGCCTTCTGTCACCTAACTCAGCATGCTGTGCTATATATCACACAATACGTGGTCTCTCTTCTCTCTCCCTCTTTTATGCAGTATGCATTACAGAACATGAATTATGGATTATGAAATGCATAATTTCAATATATCATTATTTTTCTGTACTGCCACTGGTTAGGCTATGAAATTTGAGGAGGATTTACCTTATTGTAAATTATCATTATAAGATAAATTATTATCTTAGGATATTTTTATATTTGATTAATACACTCATTTATCACTCCTAAGCGTAATCCATAAGTGTGGTTGTAAAAAAAATAGTAGCCTAACCTCAACAAGATGAGTCATTGAAGGTCTCATTCATGTCTGTAGCATTGCAGATTACTACATCCTTCCTGTATGATTCAGTGTTTTTGAACAAAACAATTAAGTAAATGATTCAATTACTCATGCATAAAAATGTATCAGTGTTTTTTAATAAGTTGGTCAAGTGAATTACTCACATAGACAGACACTTGTTTCATTTCTGAAGGATTCTTTTTTTCAACAAAACAATTAAGTAAATGATTCAATTACTCATTTCTAAAAATGAATCAGTGTTTTTAAATGAATTGGTCGAGAGAATTACTCATATAAATATATACTTGTTTCATTCCTAAAGGATTTAGTGTTTTTGAACAAAATTGTGAACCTGGACCACAAAACCAGTCATAAAGGTCAATTTTTTTTTTTTTTTTTTTTTCAGTTGAGATTTGTATATCATATGAAAACTGAATAAATAAGCTTTCCATTGATCCATATGGTTTGTTAGAATAGGACAATATTTGGCAGAGATACAACTATTTAAAAATCTGGAATGTGAGAGTACACAAAAATAAAAATATTGAGAAAATTGCCTTTAAAGTTGTCCAAATGAAGTTCTTAGCAATGCATATTACTAATCAAAAATTAAGTTTTGTTTATAGTTTTGATTAAAGTAGGGAATTTACAAAATGCCTTCATGGAACATGATCTTTGCTTAATATCCTAATGATTTTTGGCATAAAAGAAAAATGTAAAATTTTGACCCATACAATGTATTGTTGGCTATTGCTACAAATATACCCGTGCTACTTACGACTGGTTTTGTGGTCCAGGGTCACAATTAAGTAAACGATTCAATTACTTATTCATAAAAATAAGTGTTTTTGAATGAATTAGTTGAGAGAATTACTCATATAGACTCTTTAATTCCTGAAGGATTCAGTCGTTTTTAAACAAATAGGTTGAGCAGGTTTATTTTAACAGTGAGAGGTAGAATAACAACAAAAAATCCAGAAAAACGCATTTCAAAAAAGTTAAAAATTGATTTGCATTTTAATGAGTGAAATAAGTATTTGATCCCCTATCAATCAGAAAGATTTCTGGCTCCCAGGTGTCTTTTATACAGGTACCAAGCTGAGATTAGGAGCATTCTCTTAAAAAGAGTGCTCCTAATCTCAGTTTGTTACCTGTATAAAAGACACCCGTCCACAGAAGCAATTAATCAATTAGATTCCAAACCCTCCACCATGGCCAAGACCAAAAAGCTGTCCAAGGATGTCAGGGACAAGGCTGTAGACCTACACAAGGCTGAAATGGGCTACAAGATCATTACCAAGCAGCTTGGTGAGAAGGTGACAACAGTTGGTGTGATTATTCGCAAATGGAAGAAACACAAAATAACTGTCAATCTCCCTCGGTCTGGGGCTCCATGCAAGATCTCACCTCGTGGAGTTTCAATGATCATGTGAAAAAAGTGAGGAATCAGCCCAGAACTACACGGGAGGATCTTATCAATGATCTCAAGGCAGCTGGGACCATAATCACCAAGAAAACAATTGGTAACACACTACACCATGAAAGACTGAAATCCTGCACTGCCACAAGGTCCCCCTGCTCAAGAAAGCACATGTACATGTCCGTCTGAAGTGTGCCAGTGAACATCTGAATGATTCAGAGGAGAACTGGATGAAAGTGTTGTGGTCAGATGAGACCAAAATCAAGCTCTTTGGCATCAACTCAACTTGCCATGTTTGGAGGAGGAGCATTGCTGCCTATGACCCCATGAACACTATCTCTGTGATTGCTAAGTACTAAGTCTTGTTTTGCATTATTACATACTCGGGTCTTTAGCGACCCGGACATATATATCCAGCACGGATGGATCTCTAACTTCTGCAATAGCAAAAAAAACTCTCTTGAAATTTTAAGAACAATTACAGAAGAATAAAATAAAGCATATTTCATATTCTTTTAAAACTTAGAAGGGTTCAATTTGAGCAGATGATTGTACCATCGCCGTCATCGTCAGAGCGCACTTCCACAGTGCATTCAGCATCTGGCTCATATTCGCAATCTCAACCATATTCGCAAAACTATCGTTAAGCATCACGTCATTATTGTCTATCAAACCATTCCGCCTCGAGGAATAAAGGTGAATTGCATGTATTTAGTCATCAGATATTTACATATTTTTGCGCACAAAAAATTACGCACCTCGGGTCTCTAGTGACCCTATACACTTCTTACAAAAAATTAATCAGAAAACAGACATTCTTTTATATTTTATTTTATTTTATTCTTTGTTTTGTCTTATTGTTTAAAATTAATAGACTGAGGAATACTAAGAAAGCTGATGTCAAACTTAAAAAATGAAGGAGGGAGAGGGTAGTAAATGACGTCCTGGGTCACTAAAGACCTGAGGTATGCATTTAAGGGTTAAAATGCAAATCAATTAATAACTTTTTTTAAACGCATTTTTCAGGATTTTTTGTTGTTATTCTGTCTCTCACTGTTCAAATAAACCTATTAAAATTATAGACTGATCATTTCCTTGTCAGTGGGCAAACGTACAAAATCAACCAGAGATCATATATTTTTCCCCCACTGTACATCTGTTGCATTGTGTGTAGCAAGAATGTATTCCAGACATGCTACATTTGTCAAGTTGTCATTGTCATGTGACCTACCAGTGTCGCTTCACTGCTATTCACAAATTCCCTACCATGGCCTCATGGGATAGTAAATTGTCCATTGGATGCACACTTCAGAATCCCGCCAGATGCAGTAAGTCATTCCAGTGCTTTTTACCTACTGTTATATGAAAACTGAGAATTGGACCACAATACTTTTTCACATACTATATTCGGCCTACTATAGAGTATAGAAATATGCAATTTCAGATGCAGCCAGCCACTTTTTTTGTTTGTGAATTATGTTTTTGTACAAATCCCAAATTCTCTCATTAAACTCTAGATGGCACAGGCTGATGGGTCGTCAGTGCAAACTGATGATATTCACAGTGTTAAACTATTGGCACAAGCTAATCGTGTTGCATGCGCAGCCAATGAGCTTACTGCTTTATATTTAAATAGCTTGTTAGCATTCACTGGACCATTTAGAAATGAGCAGATTCAGTGATTCAGTGATTCATTCACAAAAACAGTCTATTGTTCTGCTGCTGAATGAATCAAAATCTTTGAACAAATCAATTGGTTCAAATAAATCACTCACCAACCTTTCAGCTGGCATAATGATATACCTGCTGTTGGATTGTTATATCAGCATTCATAGAAGGCAGCTCAACGAATCAGATTTGTGAACCAGAACTACAGTATAGCGGCATAAAATGATTTATATTTCTAATCCTTTGTATGAGTGATAGAAACAGCAATATTTGCCTTAGCAAGCACCACTAATAAGTATCCTTTACCAGATATTTGGCAGTGCAGTATAATGAAGTGAATGTTGGCAGGTCATTGTGCAAATGGAAATTTAATGGGTTTGGTGAGCATGTAGACTGTACACAGTCACTTCAACTAATTGATGAATTAAAATAATGTGGCTCGTAACCCCTCATATTATTCTCTATCAATTCAAGCAAATCATTTGAAAAACGAGCACATTGACTTTCATGTATTATTAGTGTTAATATCAGTGCCACAGCTGACTTTGATAGTCTGTTTAACTGCTGCTGGAGATATAACCTGCACAGGCATTATGTGGTTTCAGTCATATGAGGTGTTTGGCTATTAAGATGGTCATTAATACATAATGTTGTCTCTGGTCATAAAAGGCTGCTCTCATTCCTGCCCTCTCAGCCTCTGGCCTTAAATATTAATGCCCTACATATGCTGCCTGCCATGTGGAGCATTATTAGCTTTATATTGAAGGAACAAAGGTTGGGTCTGAGAAACGGCACTGGGCATGCGGCTTTATAATACTCCTGGATGAGCTGTGGAGGGGTTTTGTATTACAATGTATAGAATAGCTAAGCTCCATTTTGTGGAAAAAGCAGTAGTACAATAATCACTCTGTGCAGTTTCCCATATTGAACTACACTTATACACTATAATCATCATTTCAAATTGCTCAGGATGCCATATTGCTTTTGCCTTCATCATAAATCACACACAATTGTATTTTGTTCTCCTTCCGCACTCCAAGAAGTTAAATCCATTCTTTTCCATTTCAAAAATGGGAGAGCTTTTCCTCTATATTATTGATCTCTATAACGAAGCAGTTTCGCGAATGACTGTGTCTTTTGTAGCTTTTTCTTCAATGATTCTCAGAACACTCAAGCAACTCTCTTACATGCTCACTTTCTGGTGGTAAACATGCTTTGTTCACCAGACAGTAGTGAAGCTGATGTCCATGGCATTGGGTAGTTCAATGGCCGGTATGTATGTTATATACCTCTGAGTGGAGCTTCACTATGGTGGGGGAGGAAGAGATGAGATCTGCCTATGGGGTGAGAGCGTGTGGGGGAAGATATGGGACTCCCTGATTACTTTGTGGCAAGTCCTCTGGCCATTGGAATGGTATAAATGGAAGCACAGCTGCCGGTGAGACCCTGGTCTGGCGTTCTGTTTCTTGTACTGCTGCAAAATGACCTGAGGGAAATTGGGACTATCCCTTTTGTTTCCACGCTATAGAATCCTCATGGATTTCTGTACATACATTAAAGCAGCATTCCTGGATTGTGTTGAGTTTGTTTTGGCTCGGAAATTAAATGTCTAGAGACATGTTGGTATTTGGAGATATATGGAGATATATTAAACCCATTTTAAGGCATCAGAGAGACCCTTTGGACACAAATGCAGTTCCAAGACTGACTGACACGGAAGAGTAGAAATAATTGAATAAAGTTGTTGTTTTAGTTTTCTTTGTGCATAAAAAGTATATTTGTAGTTTTATAAAATTAAGGTTGAACCACTGATGTCACATGGACTATTTTAGCAATGTCCTTACTACCTTTCTGGGCCTTGAACGTGGTAGTTGCATTGCTGTCTATGCAAGGTCAGAAAGCTCTTGGATTTCATTAAAAACATCTTAATTTGTTTTATGAAGATTATCAAAAGTCTTATGGGATTGAAAAAAACATAAGGGTGGGTAATTAATGACACAATTTTCATTTTTGGGTGAAGACCCAAAACTTGCAGTTTGCCAAACTTCATTTTAACTTTCTTTGTTTCAAATTAATAAAAGACAGATTTTTGATGCTAGGCAAAATCACTCAGGAATACAGTCACAAACCAGCCCACATGCAGCCTACTCCCATGCACTCCCATTCTCTGCCAGCCAATCACAGAGACAATGACCTGCTTCAAGGCATGTGTCCCACTAATATTATTCTAAATGACACGTCATGTGAATATCAGGCTAAATTTAGTAGCTGCGTGAGTGTACAGAGCACCCATATTTGGCAGAGCGCTAAAGGCCGGATCTGAGTTTGTGTGTGGGAGAGAGGTCTCAGTCTTTTCCCCAGGCCAAAGTTTCTGGGAAGAGTTCCAGACAAGAAGATCGGGAGATGGAAGGAGAGGCTAGAGGAACCTGAGACCCTCTATGGGAGCACTGCATGTGGCAAAACATATTCCCACACTATTCTTGGGGTCGGATCCTGGTGTTTACGCACAGCATTTACAAAAACACATACCAAAGCATACTGTACATAGACAAACATAATCACCACAATCACATGCTAACATCCTTTGAGATTAAGATCCTTTTTTAATCTCATTAGGAGTCACATGAGTTATAATCTACAAACATCAAAGTTTCCCTTTCGAGGAATTCGAACTGCATCCTCAAGGGGTCGCTATGGGGAATGCCATCTCCGTGACCCGTGTCTAAAGCTTATATACAAAAATGACAACAGAGTTGTCTTGGCCTTCAGGTCCCCACTACAGCACTACATCTAGGGCTTCGGTCCTCCTACCAGGTATGCTCTTTGGAGATTATTTTTCACAGGATGCTCCTGGACACCCCTGGCTGGACACGCATGCCTTAGAGGCCACCTGACTGAGACACTCCATCTGCATCCTGCCCTGAGGGGCTTCCTGTTTCAGGGTATCCACCCAATTATACAGACCTATCCTCATACCATCTTCAGTGAGTCGCCCCTCCGAGGAGTGGGCTTGACCACACTATTTTTCACCAATGCTCCTCCCTCTGAGGAGCATTGGCTACAGTCTAGACCCTTGTTCTTGAGGTTCTGCGGGCCTTGCTCGAATGGGGCCTACACTTTCTATCGAGATTGTAAGCACAGGTCTGCTTGGCTTGGTAGTGGCTTATGCCCCCTCAAGAGAATACCCGCAATGCAACCATACGATGTTGATGGATTCGTCTCTGCTGTTATATCTAATATCCTGTGATCAGATCACATCTAAGGCCCCTTTGACAGGGCATGACGATGCTCCCCTCACTGCAGGAGGGTTTCTTAGAGCTTGTCACCCCTGGGTGGATCAGGTGTTCCTCCTGTCTCTCGGGAGTTAGAAGCCTGTCCCGACACACTAACCTCTCACGCTGGTTAAGTGTATTGGCTCCATGGCAGTATTATCAGACAGCTAGCTGCAGCTAACTGTCTGTTTGGAGTAGCGATGCTCCCCTCACCTTGAGGGTCTGCTCTGAGCATTGCCCCAACCGGGCAACTGAGGTTCGCCCTTACTGCCTTCCCCTTGGGGCCTTGTTTGGAATGTACCCATTCTCTGAGTTGGTTGTTCCCGGACACCTTGGATCCCACTCTACTAATGCATCTTTGAGCAGGGTGTTGCTACCTATGTTCTGTAGGACGGTTCCTGAGGGAACCTATGCAGAGCCTTCGGTATCCCCCTGTGTGACAGGCCAAACCTAAGTGAAACCCTAGGCATTCAGCCATATCCCCTTAAAGGAATATCATCTGATTCCAAGCTTCGAGCTCTACCCCTGGTCCAGCATTTCTGACCCCTTTCAGGTAAGTCTTTGTCTATGCAGCTCAGGCTTTTGGCCGAAGTGGATAATGTCACTGACAGCCGTCACTATGTCTCAGGGGCAACTCCCTTAAGCTTGAGGGAGGTACTTTGTGCTCGCTTCTATGATGGCATGCACTCCCCTCAGCATAGCAGTGTGGGTATAACCGTTCCCCATAGCGACCCCTAGAGGACGCAGTTCGAGTTCTTCGAAAGGGAACGTCTCAGGTTACATATGTAACCCTGGTTCCCTGAGAAGGGAACGAGACACTGCGTCCTCTAGTCTTGTCGCCATGTTTCGGATGTAAGCTTCAGATGAAGAAGCGAATGTTGTGTTCTACTGGTGTCTTTTTATACTGTGGTCGCACCGGTAGTGACGCACCAGCAGCGACGAGTCGCACTGGAAGTGACGTCATAGGCTGTCACTGCCCAACTCTGTTGTCATTTTTGTATATAAGCTTCAGACACGGGTTACGGAGATGCCGTTACCCATAGCGACCCCTAGACGACGCAGTGTCTCGTTCCCTTCTCAGGGAACCAGGGTTACATACGTAACCTGAGACGTTTTCTTGCAATGATAAAAACAGGTTTTCTGTAAATGCACACCCATTGTGCCAAACCATTCAGACACACCACCCAGCGGGCCACGTCCTCTCCCGTTTGTCAAACGCAGGTATATATTTAGTATCTGGTGCTCAGCAGTGAAACATTCCAGGAATCCATCAGACTGCTGGCAGACTCCAATGTTTACGCTTCTGGGCTTTTTTGCCAACGCAGTGAGACAGCATTGGACCAGAGAGACCTTTCGGGACACCTGAACCAAACTCTAAGACATTCGCCTTTCCCTGAACTCCATCATTCATCTCTACCTCTAAAGCATGTCTGATACAACCCTTTAATCCTTGATCAGTGTGTGTGCAATCAATAATTCATTCTGTCTTAATTTGCATTTGCATAATTGATTATGACAACTAACGAATCCTGTCTTAAATGGAATTTTGAGGTTTGCATGCCGTGAATATCGCAGAGAGATCTTTATGAGGATGATATTAAGTATTGATGTTCACGTGTTTTGAACCCCCTGGCACTTTACTTGTTGACTTGCCATCAATCAAAATTAGTTGATGTGAATTGTGGAATTGGTGCGGAACATTACACATACTGCCCTAAAGCGACATGTTATCACTTTACCAAGAAACATAAAAATACCTGGTATCGGGCCCAATCTAAAACAAGTATGAACACACGTAGTCCATTCAACAATAGATCTACCTAATTAAAGTGGTAGTTCACCCAAAAATAAAAATTCTGTCATTAATTTCTCACCCTCATGTTGTTCCAAACATGTAAGACCTTTGTTCATCTTCAGAACACAAATTAAGGTATTTCTGATGAAATCCGAGAGCTTTCTGACCCGTTCTGACGTATTTTTGTTTGCTTTGCAGGGGTAGGGGAAAAATCGTTTCACACATGAATCGCGATTCAGTCCTCAAGTGATTTGCACCAATTCATAAAATTTCAAAAATCGATTTTCTAGTTAATATAATAATGATAATAGCATGATGTTGCCAGAACAAAACAGCAACAGCAATGGAGGAGGAAAAACAAATACATCCTGCCCCATTTTCAGCGAGGGCAAGTGTTTGGAAAAATATTATCTTATTATATTATTTATCTTTTGTTATTATGGGAAGTAGGGATGTGGCCAAATAGTGATGGCTTAATAGCGTTTTTCGGAAAGGCAAGGAAAACGAACAATGCATTCTACGTAGCCACTAGACGGCCACGGTTAGTTGCTTGCTAGTGATAGCCTGTTACATTAGAGTACATAATATATGTGACCCTGGACCACAAAACTAGTCTTAAGTAGCACGGGTATATTTATAGCAATAGCCAAAAAAACATTGTATGGGTCAAAATTATCGATTTTTCTTTTATGCCAAAAATCATTAGGATATTAAGTAAAGATCATGTTCCATGAAGATATTTTGTTAGTTTTCTACTGTAAATATATCAAAACTTATTTTTTGATTAGTAATATGCTAATCACATATATATATAGTCACATATATATCACTTATCACATAAACAGAGTAAGAAGAGATGACTGATAGGACAGTGTTGAATGATTTACAGATCCTGAGCACCACTGACAAACATCTAGTCTTGTAAAATATGTGGTAAGTAGGCCTACTGGCACTCCCTGTGATCACGAATTTCGAGAAATTTCACTTTTCGTGAAAGTAAAACGCAAATGTGCATTCAAAAGTGATTTTAATGCCTTGCATTTTAATAATGCCTCCCTGATGCCCACAATTTATATACAGCATAATTACCCAACAATATAATTGCAAGAGAAAGCATTGAAATATATTTTTTCCTCCCATCTCCCATCATATTTAGGGGTTTCGTGGTACATGTCATTTCCTTTCTGCAGAAAGGAACGTTCATGAACAAGGTATGATTTGGTCACATCCCTAACGGGAAGTGTAAGTTATTTTTGATTTGGTCAGGATTGTCCATATTATAGACTGGTGTGTCTTTGTATTAAAATGCGTTTGATGTCCAGTGTGCACAAAAAATGTGAAAATAAAATTGCGAATCCTGATTGAAAATCGTGAATCAATTTTTAATTGAATCGTGTCCCCAAGAATCAAGTTGATTAGAATCGTGAGGTACCGAAAGATTCCCACCACTATTGTTTTGTGCAATTTGTGCTATTTTAACATTGTCCTTACTACCTTTCTTGGTCTTGAATGTGTCAGTTGCGTTGCTGTCTATGCAGGGTCAGAAAGCTTTCGGATGTCATCAAAAATATATTAATTTGTGTTGTGAAGATGAACAAAGGTCTTACATGTTTGGAATGACATGAGGGTAAGTAATTAATGACAGAATTTAAATTTTTGGGTGAACTATCCCTTTATGGGTTATGTGTGTTTTTTTGTGCATGAATAAGGATAGCTCTTGATTGATTCATGTCTTCACAAATCATTAAATCATGTTGAAGTATTAATTCAGGTATTAGTACAGGAGTATTCATGCACCTTTATTGTAGGTGTAAGTGTTACCGATTTCATTAACATGCATGGCAATTTTCTACTGTTTGAACTACAACCTTCTTGTCTTGTCGCTGTCTCAGTCCCCAGTTGACTGAAAGAATAAAAATGGCATCTTTAGTTCAAAGCAGTATATTGGTTAATCAATATCTATCCTTTATTTTTTTACCAAGAAATATGCATAGTCATTAAATATTTGCTTGGTTATGACTAAAGCTCATTTGAATTTGTCTGAAACTTCAAAAGGTGCCTTAAAGGTAAAACACTGTCGGATAGGTCAGTGAATGTTCTGACTAACCAACAAGGCAGCTGCCTTCGGTTTCAGACGCATTTTGGGTGTGTCTCGGCTTTCAAACGGTTTCTCAGCAGGCGACACCAATCGGTAGGTAATTACAGGTGAGCTGTTAACCACAACAGGTTAGAACAGGAAGTGCATAAGGCCTGAGCGGGAAAAACAAAGGCGTGACATTTAGTATACAGTATGTACTGTACTCTTGTATGTGTGGACATATAAGTTATCAACAGCTATCATCTGCCTTGTCAGCCAGGCCTTGTAAGAACTGACAGGTAACATTTCCTCATCTTTAACCCTTACACACTCACATGCACGCATTTGCACACACTTGGTCACGCATATAAAGATGATATATGTGAACACGTGATGACCAGCTCCTCTCTGGGCAACATGGTGTGCCTGTTACCACGTCGGTTATATGGAAATATCTGAACCTTGACACTGTGGAATCATTTCCTTGTTCCACATGCAGGACATTCAGAACTTTCACGTTACATTACCGCTATTTTCATATGAGTGACAAACCAGGAAACAGCAGACTCATTTAGAGAGAATGGAAGAAAGACTAGCGTAATGTGAACAATAGAAATAAGATGTCAGTCAAGTTCAGATTAGTTGAATGAAGTTGTATTTTTGTTTTCTTTGCACCAAAAAAGTATTCTCATAGCTTCATAAAATTAAGGTGGAACCACTGATGTCACATGGACTATTTTAACAATGTCCTTACTACCTTTCTGGGCCCTGAACAAAAATATCTTAATTTGTGTTCTGTAGATGAGCAAAGGTCTTAAGGGGTTGAAACGACATGCCTAGGGTGATCACCTGTCCCGCTTTGCGTTGTACCGCACAGCATTTTCAGCCCTTGTCCCGCACGTCGCATATTGAGAAAATGTCCCCCATTTTCATAAGTCTGTTGGTTTTTAATGATCATATTAAGAAAACGTCTATGCGTTCTTTTGTCTTTTTAAGAAAGCTTTTTATTTATTCTTTTTGCGGCATAGTTTTTGCACAAAGGATTTGCGGAGCTCATCAAGTGATCTAGAACCACCGACGGAAATGGTCGAGCACACATGGAAAAACAGAGATTCTCCATTAATTTTAACCAATTTTAAAAAATCGATGCAGCTTTCAGATGCGACTTTCTTTTTTTTTTTTTTTAAAGTTCGTTTGAGGCGGTTTCTATGGCATTATTTTAATGACAAATGTCTAGAGCACATTATTGTAATGCGGGGCGCATCAAAATGCACAAGCACAAATTTCTTCTCTCACACGTGGATTCTCTTCACTCTCATTAAAAAAAAAAGTGCTCTCTCTCACTTGCATGTGCGCACTCAGAAACACAGATCAGTGCATACGACAATGGATGTAATCAGTATTTACACAGCATAACAGTACAAAATGTAGCAGTCTCACACTTGTCCTGCATTGTCCCGCAAAATCACATCTATGTCCCACAACAGCCCTGTTGCCAGGTGGTCACCCTAGACATGACGTGAGTAATTATTGGCAGAATTTTCATTTTTGGGTGAACTACCCTGTTGAAAAAAAAACAGCATATGCTGGTTAGGTAGGTTTTGATGCTGGGATGCTGGTTTTAGCTGGTCCTTAGCTGGTTTATGCTGGTTCTTTGCTGGTCCTTTGCTGGTCCTTTGCTGGTTTATGCTGGCTCTTTGCTGGTCCTTAGTTGGTTTAAGCTGGTCCTGGACCAGCACATGACCAGCATAAACCAGCATAAACCAGAAAAGGACCAGCATAAACCAGCAGCAATAAAACCTACCTGACCAGCATATGCTGTTTTTTTCAACAAGGTATCCCTTTAACAAAAACACATATGCAGGGTTTTTTTATTGTTTGTTTATTGTTTTAAATTATGTTAAGCTTTACAAGTTAACACAGGCAATGTGTCTGCCAACCTGGCCTCAGATTAAACAGACAGGCGTATATTCTCATACACACCACCCACTATCAATTCCCACTTTTCTCTCTAGCCTCTTGAAGCCAACACCAGAGGTAAAGCTTAAAGGAATTTCTTTCCCAGGTGTAGATCACGGTTCATTGTGTAGCCAGTCTTTCTATCTGGTTCATTCTCATGACTTTGTCTTGGCCCTCAGGGTTTGTTTGGTTTGCCTGTGGGTCTCAGGAGGGACTGAGTAGTGAAGTGTGGAGGAAAGGACAGAAATGATTAGGACAGACTGTGTATGTCAGTGTTGGGGGTGAGGAAATGATCTGGTCGGGCAAGCGAAACCTTGAGGGTTTGTCGCTCCCTCTTTCACTCAGCCTTGTTATTCGCACGTACGGTCACACTGCTCTGAGTCACTGGCTTTTCTTACCACATGGAGGGCCAGGCATTCCTTCACCCTAAGGTTTGTTATTTTGCTATTCACATCTATTAATGTTCAGGAATTTTCCATAAAATGGAAAAGACCTTGGATTTTGATATGCATTCCTTCCTGCTACACAGTAGTAGAGAACAGTAGTATCTCAGCTGAGATCCCTTATAAAAAAAGAAGTGCACTTAATTTTATTAAACATGTCTTTATATTGTGCACTTCAACTTTATAAAATTATACATTATTAAAAAATTCTTGCAGATAATACAATATTTATTAATCGTTTATTGTGCATTTATTTAGATGTGTCGGCGGCCTTTGCATTGCTGTCTATGCAGGGTCAGAAAGCTCTCGGATTTCATCAGAAATATCTTTATTTGTGTTCCGATAATGAACGAAGGTATACTGTCTTTTTAAGTATATATTTTATTTCCATGAAAATCCCATCAAAAGTGACAATGTTTATAGTTTATCACTCTCAATTTTAAAATGACTTGTTCTTTTTCACTTCCAAAAACTGTGAATTTGACTGTATATTACTGTTTACATGAAATGTGCCATAAGATTTAAAAGGGATCTATTATGCCCCTTTTTACAAGATGTAAAATAAGTCTCTGATGTCCCTAGAGGGCATATGTAAAATTTTGGCTCAAAATACCCAACAGATAATTTTTATACCTTGCCACTTTTAGGGTATGAGCCAAAACATGCCGTTTTTGTGTATGTCCCTTTAAATGCAAATGAGCAGGTACTCCCGGCCCCCTTTTCAGAAGAGGGCGGAGCTTCAAGAGCCGGCAAAAACAAAACAGGACAATCTCACACACCGAAAATGTCAGAAACTTTTAGTAAAATTTGATTTTACTAATAAATGCGCATTTATGAATTACACAGACGGGGAGCACGGTGCAATTAAAATAATGTCATAGCTGGTCTTATTGTGTCTTCATGTGCTATCAAAAACTTTATAACTCCCACTTGTGACTATGAGCTCGACAAATTCAAGCGGTCAACTTCACATTTCTTTCATATGCAATTTTTAACTACCACATTACTATTTACAATCATTCTGGAAGCATGTGAAGGCAGCATAAGTGAAAACAGGCCAAGACAATGGTAGCTTTTGCAACATTAGCCTTACAGAGTGCCAAGAAGCTCTTTCAAAAAGGCAATTTGGAAAACAAACGCATGATACTTTGACTAGAGATGGTGTTTGCGCCCAAAGTGTTGGTATTGCTAATACACCACTGACAGCCATTCAGAGTGTCTGTGCATTCTGAAAAAAATAAAAATAAAAATAGAAGTAACATAAATCACAATTATTTCCTTACATTATTTTACATTAGATGTCTTTATGAATGGTAAATTATTTTGGACTGCTCTTAAAACTGTAAAATTGGCTCCATAGTAATTAGTCACAAGACATTTACGGCTCGGGTGATTGACTCAAAAACAGATGTGTCCAGAACTTCCCAAGAGCAAAGGTGTCTGATTTGAAATCACACACTTCTGTATATGAAGTCTGTATATGAAGGTCTGTCATATACAGAACATTTAAAGCATAAGCAATTAAAGGACTGGCTGTGCCTGGATGCCTGTTACAAAATGTATTATGCTTAGGCCTAATGGCTCTCTCTCAATGTATCCAATCAAACAGGCTAATGAGGACCATCAGCAGAGCAGACCTGCAGTGGTATAAACATGTCTCAACGGGACTTTGCACTTTTGCTCGTCTAAAAAGCCATAACACGGCAGGCAGGCTTGGTATGATTTGGCAGAAGCTTTAACTATGCAGTAAACAATACGATCTGGCCCTTAGGGTGTTGATTCACTTCTCCAATTAGCAATGGCATATCTATGTTTCCTTGAAAGATAGAAAGAGAGAGAGAGAGAGAGAGAGAGAGAAAGAGAGAGAGGGAGAGAGAGAGAAGGTGATGGGTGGCATTGTATGCTGACGTGAAGGGTGAAATTGGGCCTCACGTCCAAATTCTTTCTTACTGTGTAGTGTGTGTCACACCAACTTGAACCTCAAATACAGCATTGCTCATTAGAATCAGATATTATTTTCAACATAGGTTCGTTGTGCTTCAACCTACATGTTTGCTCTCATGTTCTCCCTCAACTTCAAAATTGTCCTATATCGCTGTTTTACCTTTTTTATTAAGGGTGTTTGATCTTCTTTGCATGTTCACTTTGCAAAGACTGGGTCTGTACTTCTGCAGAAATGTAGCATGATTTTGAAATGATTTTTGAAGTTGAGGGAGAGATATGAGTGGAGTTTTTCGACATACCCTAACAGTCTTGAGTCTGTGTGAATACACAGAGTTCAGGGAGAGGAAGGCAAGATGAGCGTTTGAGATAAAAAAGTATTTAAATTAAATTTTTTTAATGAAAATAACCGATCGTTTCACTAGATAATGATGAAAGTAATAGATAAGACCCTTTTTTCCTTGGCTGGGATCATTTACAACTGCATTTGGGATCGTTTGAAGCCGCATTTAAACTGCCTTTTGGGAGTTCAAAATCGGGGCATCATAACAGTCCATTATATGGAGGAAAATGCAGAAATGTTTTCCTCAAAAAACTATTTCTTTACAACTGAAGAAAGAAAGACATGAACGAAACTTGGATGACAAGGGGGTGAGTACATTATAAGTAAATCTTTATTCTGGAAGTGGACTTCCCTTTTAAGTACTTAGAAGTAGCAGTTGTACTGACATGAAACAAAATGTACTTACCATGTAACTAAGTTATGGAACAACCTGTAATTACAGTTTGTAATTATGTAGATGTAATAAGCAGCCAATGTTACACATATGTAACAGACTGAGTCTACGGTGTAGCTGGATAAGGCGTACAGTATAGATACACATGAAGTACACTTAAGTACATTCTTGATACACTTTATTTTAAGTGGCTTATGTCTGTGTACTTACATTTTTAATTACGTTGTATAAAGTATGCAACACAACAGTCTTTTGGTTACATATGTAGCTGTGTAACAGACTCTGTCTGTTACATATGTGTAACAGTGGCTGCCTATTATACCTACACTCTTAAAAATAAAGGTGCTTTTAAAAGGTTCTTCACAGTGATGCCATAGAAGAACCATTTTTGGTTCCACAAAGAAACATTCAGTCAAAGGTTCTTTAAAGAACCATCTCTTTCTTACCTTTTTATAATCTGAAGAACCTTCTTTCGCCACAAAGAACCTTTTGTGAAACAGAAAGGTTCTTCAGATATTAAAGGTTCTTTATGGAACCATTTAGACAAAAAAGGTTCTTCTATGGCATCGTGAAGCACCTTTATTTTTAAGAGTATGCATAATTACAAACTGTAATTACAGGCTGTTCCATAACTTAGCTACATGGTAAGTACATTTTGTTTCATGTAAGTACAACGGCTACTACTAAGTACTTAATTAGGTAATTACTCTGTATTATGACACCTTAAAATAAAGTTGTTGTTTTTTTTTTTTTTTTTAATATTAGTTGATATTGGATATTTAATTGTTAATGCTTATTTCCTCTATTTTTACATTTACAATGCTCACCTAAAATTATCTGAATTATTCATTAACACGAATTATTTATTTGCACTGTTAAATGTGATATTTAGCAATCTCAAAATAAATATCCATTTTCATTTCATTATAATGTTGTAAAGCCTAAATTCACTTGTACTGTTTAAAATAAATTATTTAAAATGTTCTTACTTATTTTTTATCTATGTTCATGCATTCATTCATTCATTCATCCATTCAAAATAGTAAAAGATCTATCATTTACTGGATATCGACAGAAATAAATATTGGTGCATTCCTAACAGGGTCAGAAATGAACTTTACCATCAAGGGGCAATATTTGCTCCCTGGAATTGATTTCCAGGGGCATTTTTAAAATCACCTTATTATTATAGAAACCATTCTATGTTGACTTTAATGTCAAATACTTAAATTAATCCACAATTTGTTGAGTCAGCTTAAAATATTTTTTTACCCCGCTGCCTTAAAATTTTAAGTTCAATCAACTCAAATAAGTCAACTTGAAATGTTAAGTTTTACTAAGTAACAACTTAGATATTTGTGTTTGTTAAACTTAACAGATGGGTAAGTAACCCAGCTTCCTTAAAATTTTATGTTGAATCAACTCAAATATCCAAGTTGTCACTTTTTACACAATTTAACATTTCAAGTTGAATAAACTTTTTTGAGTTGACTGAACTTAAAATATTAAGGCAGCCAGGTAACAAATGATTTTAAGTTGACTCAACAAATTTTTTTATACAGTGTACTTTAATCAATATTTTAAACTGTTCAAAACAACAGGCGGTTTAAAATAGTGTCTAAATTATACATGTAAATAACAGGAGCTCATAGGGCTGCAATATTATGACAAAAATCATTATTGTAGATTATTGATCTTTATATTGTAATAATGATTATTAATATAGAATATAGAATATAGATGACAATATAAAAAGTTTTTGTTTAGTTTTGAGCGCTTCTAACACGTTATGCAAAAACTCCCATTATAGTCACCTAAGCTACGAAATTAACCTTTTATTTACAACGTATTCCTAAATTCAACAGAAAAATGTTTGATTGGTTATAAGGCTCAACGCTGCACAAAACAGATGTAAAAGCAATCTGAGCAAGTGTGAGCAAATCTAAATGTAGGCTAATTCCGCAAATCGACACTTTCCATTCATTTATACTTTTCATTCTAATCACGACAGCCTTGAAACGTTGTTTAATTGTGCTGGGGCATTTTTGCCCCTTTGTCTTGAATTTATGAGGCATTTTTGTTCATTTCGGTGGCATTTTCTTCCTTGATTCATAATAATTCAAATGGTTCATAATTCTTTTTTTTTTTTTCCATAATAATTCATAATAACAGATAAATAAATTCTTTAAACAATAAATATTTCTACTACCAACAACTTGCAATACAGCATTAAAATAACGTGGTCACAGGTGTTTATATTCATTTATTTATTTTAAATAAAGCAAGAAATAGGACTAATATGACATGGATTTATAGACTTGTAGCATTACTATAGAACTAATGTGCGGACACAGGTGTGTCTATATGGGTTATTTTACAGTGGCCTAACACATGGCTCATCCAATCAGGGGTGATTTTCCCAAAAACATCGTTAGCTAACTATGTTCATAAGTTCCACTGAACTCTATTTGTAACGACAGAACTTGCGACTATAGTTGCTTTCGGGAAACACACCGCTGATTTCCAAGAACTTTGTGTTTTATAAGATGGAAGTGACTCGGATGGTACAAACAGCTGAAGCATTAAGAGAGGAAACAGATGATTCTAAAAACAGTGACATGTCCACCCCCTTCTGCGAAGACATGAGCAAGGTTGTTATTGTATCTCAGGGCAGCCGTTCACTTAGGGACAACATATCAGAGACACAGGCAACGTCTCTTTTCGCCTCTCTCTCCCCCCTATCATTTGCATACATTTCCATCCTGCTGCAAGGATCTCCACCACGCCATGAGGACAGACCGCCTATAAGAGAGTGCTAGAGGCTCCGAGAAGGGTAGATGGAGGAAGACATCTGTATGGATTTGATAAGGGTAATATATGTGCACGTAAATAGATTTACATGTAACAGTTGAATTAGAAGTGGGATCAATCATCGTCACTGGCTCATGGGAGGCTAAAGAGATGGGGAGGGGAACAGCTGTGGAAGGAAGACAGGATATAGGAGGACGAGAAGGAGGGGAGAGGTGTTCAGTATGCATCAGTGCCCCCGCGTCCCTCCTCTACGTCTGCCTCATAAAAGAGATGGGTTTGGGGGGGCGCAGGGGTGTGGAGGAGCCCGATGACTGTCGGCCATCAGACATGCTTGTTTTGCCGATGATTTAGAGCTGCGTGCAGTGGCTTTGATTCTATGGTGAGATCTAAAGCAAATGTAATTGCAAAAATAATTACTGTTTTTAAAGGGTTTTCTGTTTGTTGGAATTATACATCTTTGAATGGTGAATCACTTGATATTATTGTTTGCTTTTCATAGGAATAGAAATTAAGCACAGCAGCATTTAAAACAAGAAAACTTTGTCGTCATTTACTCTTACTTTTTTTATTCTGTAAAAGCATAAAAGGAGATGTTGGATTTTTGTTTGTGTGTTTGTTTGTTTACTATCAGATATGTATGCATGTATGTATGTATGTATGTATTTATTTATTTACCTACTTACTTAATTACTTACTATGGGGGTGTTTCATAAAACAAGTTTACCAAATAAGCCAGGCTTATTTCAGTTAGTCTGACTTACTGTCACTTGATTTAGCTCAAAATGAATCAGACTAACTGAAATAAGCCTGGGTTATTTGGTAAACTTGTTTTATGAAACAACCGCCTGCAGAGACTTTGTTTATTTCTTTATTCATTTACTTACTTACTTATTTACCACCACAGTGTTTATTTACTTACTATCAGAGATTTTATTTATTTATTTACTTACTTTCTTACTTACTACCAGAGTACTTATTTAATTACTTATTTACTACCAGAAATTGTTTACTTATTTACTTACTTACTTACTAGCAGAGACTTAGTTTGTTTATTTATTTAGTTACTTACTACCAGAGTATTAATTTATTTACTTACTTATTTACTACCAGAATTTATTTATTTATTTATTTATTTATTCACCACCAGAGTATTTATTTATTTACTTACTATCAGAGATTTTATTTACTTGCTTACCACCAGAATACTTATTTACTTACTGACTTACTTCCAGAGATTATTTATTTATTTATTTATTTATTTACCACCAGAGTATTTATTTACTTACTACCAGAGATTTTATTTACTTACTTACTTACCACCAGAGTATTTATTTATTTACTTACTTCCAGAGATTATTTATTTATTTACCACCTGAGTATTTTTTATTTACTTATTTACTGACTTCCGGAGATTATTTATTTATCACCAGAGTATTTATTTATTTACTTACTTACTACCAGATATGTTATTTATTTTTATCTACCACCAGAGTATTTATTTATTTACTACCAGATTTATTTATTTACTACAATAACATTTTTCATTTATTTACCACCAGATATTTTATTTACTTACTACCATATATGTTATTTCTTTTTATCTACCACCAGAGTATTTATTTATTTATTTATTTATTTATTTATTTACTACCAGATTTATTTATTTATTTACTACCAGAATGTTTATTTATTTACTTACTACCAGATATTTTATTTACTTACTTACTTACCACCAAAGTATTTATTTATATATATATATATATATATATATATATATATATATATATATATATACACACACACACACACACACACACAAACCCACAATCTTTTAAAGCATAAAACAGCTTAATGGGACAAAAAGGCTTGTTTGCTTTTTTTGTTTTTGTTTGTTTGTTTGTTTGTTTGTTTGTTTATTCCTTCCTTCCTTCCTTCCTTCCTTCCTTCCTTCCTTCCTTCCTTTCATTCATTCATTCATTCATTCATTCTTCCCTGAATAATGAATTAAATTTCAGTTTGTTCGTTAATGACTTCCGATAACTTGGAATATAGTGCATGAATCATGTAGACCAGATATTTTTGACCTCAAAATATGATGAACCCCTTCTTAGGGTCTGTCTTCTTAAATTTTAAAGGCAGTTATATTATATATAGTATATGCATAGTATGTGTAAAGGGTTATTTATACTGTATAAGAAAGTGTGACATTAAATAGCTTTCTTTGATAATGTTACTGTAGTGAAGCCAAAGCCTTAATATGCCTACATAATTTGGAACATATTGATTTGTTTTAAGTGTATCTCTTTTTCTACCTACTGTTAGAGTGTTGTTAGACTATAAACCTAAAGAGTTAAGAGAAACATTGTCTGTTCAATTTCAATGTTTTTTTTTTTTTTTAAATGGATTTTCACAATAAACTGCTTCAAATCATTATCACAGTGAACATCAACGGTTAAAATCTTTTTTTTTCCTTTCTAATTTTTCACAGTTGCCCTAGAACCCTCTTGCGGCCCCTTGAAAGCCACAGTTTTGAAGTTTAAAAGGTTCTGATACTGGTCCTTTATGGTTCTTTTCTTTTTAACAGAAAGTAAAATGAGTTTAGAATGACGTAAGTAAATGATGATGAATTTTCATTTTTCTTATAAGTATGGAAAATAAATGCATAAATGAGCACACAAACACATACATCATACACACGTTCACATTACAGATGGTTGTATATTCATGGTTCCCACTTAAAAACAAGATGAGCACAGACATTTGCATATGATTTATCTTAGTCATCTGTTTGCAGGGTGTGTGCGTTTAAAAGAGACATTTAAATGCATTTGTACTGCATGATTTTGACTGTGAAGAATGAATAGGGCCCACACACACAGACAGAGACACACGCATCTACATATATTTATGTCTGTGACTGGTCATTCTTTGTGACTGAAATAAATAAAAAAAGACAACAACACCAGAAAATCAGCAAGCGCAGCATATGAATTATGGAGTCATGTGGTCCAAGGCCCAGCAGGATCATTACAGACACATCCTGTCCTCTTCTGAGCGTCTGAAGGTTAAAGTCTCAAATAAAGGCAAACAAGCAGCTTTGAAAAGAAGTGATGAATGAACCGAGTCTTATTACATCAGAAAAAGTTCTTTACTTGCTACATTTTCCTGACAGCTATATTACAATTAAAGGAATAGTTCAACCAAAAATTACAACTCTGTCATTAATTACTCACCCTCATGTCGTTCTAAACTCGTAAGACCTTTGTTCATCTTCAGAATACAAATTAATATATTTTTGATGAAATCCAAGAGCTTTCTGATCCTGCTTAGACAGCAACACAACTGACACATTCAAGGCCCAGAAAGGTAGTAAGGACATTGTTAAAGGAGAAGTCCACTTCCAGAACAACAGTTCACAAATAATTTACTCACCCCCTCGTCATCCAAGAAAGAAATTATGGTTTTTGAGGAAAACATTTCAGGATTTTTCTCCATATAATGGACTTCGTTGGTGCCCCAATTTTATCTAATAGGATGTTGCGCATGTGTGACTGAACGAATCACTCCCAGAGACGACCCTATTTCTTCCCGAGTCACATAAAAAGTTCCTTTAGAATGAATAAATCATTCAAGAATGACCCATCACTAATTCGTAGCGTCGTGGACGCACATCCCAGAGCCTGTGCTACACAAGCTTTTGTCCTTAAAAAGTATACAAATTTTTATTTTTTGAAAAAAATGACCAATTGTTTCACTAGATAAGACTCTTCTTCCTCGGCTGGGATCGTTTAGAGCCCTTTGAAGCTGCATTTAAACTGCATTTTGGAAGTTCAAAATCAGGGCACCAATGAAGTCCATTACATGGAGAAAAATACAACAATTTCTTTACGAGAGGACTCCACTTCCAGAACAACAGTTTACAAATAATTTACTCACCCCCTTGTCATCCAAGATGTTCATGTCTTTCTTTCTTCAGTCGTAAAGATAAAACCCATAAAAAATCTACATTATTTTAAAAATCCACCTAGTTTTATACATATTTTGGACTGTTGGGGCGTCATTATTTTAATGACGTTAAATGGTTGCTCTATGTGAGCTACTGCCAATACCTGTTGCTATTTATACTGCAACACAACTCAGAAAATAAAATATAGATATGATGACCACAGCTACTGAAAGAGCTTACAGGTGGCAATGGATATAGGCGTAGGCTTAAACCAAATGCATACCATGGTTTTTTCCCACAAGGAGTCTAAACGGCCCGTATATCAAGTAAAATCTGCACTGAGAAACTCTTTCAGTGGCTGCAGCGTCATGACAAGCGTCAGCATGTTTACATCCTGCCAGGATGCCATCTAGCGTTTCTTGTTTCTGCTGTTCGTAAGCTCTTTCAGTAGCTGTGGTCTAATAAAAGCCTTAAAGGTATCAGGGTTAAAGTGAAGAGAACAAAGACGTGGGTCTTTAGGGAGTTTTTTTCATCCACAGGCTTCTTCCCATTCTATTCTCCTCTTCTTATCACTAGGAAAGCAGTGAATACTTACATCACTTCTCTTGTTGCCCTTCAACTGAAAATTACAACCAAATGCTATACAATGTGGCATATTTTATTTTAGTTGTGTTGTGGTAAAAATAGCAACAGGTAGCTAATTGAGTGCAGCCATTTCACGTAATCGAAATAATGGCGCCACCCATTGTACAAAATATGTATAAAACAATGTGGACTATTAAGTAACGTAAATGTTTCATGGGTTTTCTACTACATATTTTAGTAAGAGATATTAAGCCGTACAAGTCTTAATACTCAGGGTTCCCTTTAACGATGGGAGAGTAAGTAAAATTCAAATGTAGTACCTACTTAGTACGTGATTTCAGACACACTGCTTATTTAGCTGTTTCAGATGCGTTTAATCAAGGTTGGAGCTAAACTCTGCCAGTCCTTGGCTCTTCAGGAACAGGCCTGGACCCCTGTAGTATAACATTATTAATACTGTTTCACTGGAAGCTTTAACTGTGCACCCACTCTCACTTCCTCTCTCCATTTCTTTCTGATCTGTGGGAAACGGAGGATTAGGAGGCCGGCGTCAGAACCGTCACTTTGATCTCTCTGTTTGTGGAAAAAGAGATTCCAGTTTTAACCTCAACCTTCACATTAGTCCACTCACTTCTGTAAGGACAGCAGCAGCACTTTTCATGGTGTGAGAGTATGTATGTGTGCTCGCACATGTGTGAATGTACAGTATGTGAGTCGACGTATAGCATATATGTGTTTGACAGCAAGAGGTGTGGTAATGAGGGCTTCATTGTGCATTTGTGTCTGAATGATGATGATGAGGAGGAGGAGATTGTGGTAACGGTTGTTGGAGGTAAGTGACAGTTTGAGAAGTTCAACTTTAATGAGGCCTCAGCCCTGTCTAACCAACACACATACTTCAGACACTCCCTCTGTCTACTGAGTGATCAAATGTGGGGCTCATATGAACTTGTCACTCATACTGGATTTAAATACACACACACACACACACATGAATGAGCGTCCACATGTTTAAGCAAAGAACACTTGTCCTATTAACCAAAAGACGACTAAATTAAACCAGCCCCCAGCGCTAAACCACACCACCACACCCTTTACAGACATCAAACCCAATGTCACACACCTCGATTGTGCAGATTCAAAAGCCTCATTCAAAAGCGTTCCGAGTTTTTTGATTGACTAAAGGTGGCGTCCCACAAGTCAACTCCAAACGTGATTTTTGTAGTGGATGTCATGCCTGCCGACTGTTTTTTTTTGCTGAAATCTCACCCTCTTCTGTTGGAGGTCTGTCATACATGCTGATTAAGAATGGAAAAGGAGTGACAGACTAAACGACTGCCTGTGACATTTCTCTCCAGCTCCCTGTCATAGACTGCAGAGGCCCATTCTGGCAGCAAATCAATGTGAAGCTTGCTGAAATAAGAATACTACTGCACCAACATGAACTAAACAGACTCAATTAGAATGCGATTCATAGAGTACCTTCATCCTATGAATGTGTATTTCCTGTGGAAATCTTTCAGTATGTGCATGTTCATGCACAGCATCAGCCAGAAAGATTTACAATCAATACATGCCGAATCACCTGTCAGTCATCAACTGTGCTAAAGAGAGATTGAAATTGGTTGTGTTAGGACTCAAAAAAAGCCCAATGGAAAAGCACATTTTTGTGGTATTGTAAGCATCTTCGTATGCACACTCGCAGGGATTATGCTTAAATGAATAGTTCACCCAAAAATGAAAATAACCACGATTTACTCATCCTCAAGCCATACATACATACCAGGCTTTCTCTTTCAGACGAATACAATCGGAGTTATATTAAACCCTTAAATGCATACCTCGGGTCTTTAGCAACCCGGGTTGTCATTTACTACCCTCTCCCTCGTTCATTTTTCTAAGTTTGACATCCGCTTTCTTAGTATTCCTCAATTTATTCATTATAAACAATAAAAGAAGAAAAAAATAATAAAATATAAATGAATGTCTGTTTTCTGATTCATTTTTTGTGGTGTAAAAAAAAGTGTATAGAGTCGTTAGAGACCCGAGGTGTGTAAGTATATTTTTTGTTAGCAAAAATATGTAAATATCTGATATCTAAATACATGCAATTCACCTTTAGTCCTCGAGGTGGGCCTGTTTGATAGACAATAATGATGTGATGTTTCACTCGTGATTATCGCAGGCATAAAACAACAGAATCTCATCAGCAAGAAATGAATTTTGAATGGCTTTACTGCAGCGCAATTACTGTATGGAATAAAATAGAAATGCCACTGTTATTTGATGGTGGATGTGGTGAATAAGCTGCCAGCGATCAAACTATTGATTTTAAAGTCAGTAAAAAAGTTAGTTTTGCGAATATGGTTGAGATGGCGAATATGAGCCAGATGCCGAATGTACTGTGGAAGTGCGCTCTGAGGATGACTGAGGTAAAATTATCTGCTCAATATATAAAATAGGCTTTATTTTATTCTTTTGTAATTGTTCTTAAAATTTTTTTGCAGGAGACAGAGATCCATCCATGCTGGATTTATAGGTCTGGGTCGCTAAAGACCTGAATATGTCATTATGATTGGCGAAACAGTCATGCATTTAAGGGTTAAAAAGGTCCTGGCTCTTCTTAGCTTTATAATGGCAGTGAATGGGTGTTGAGATTTTGAAGTCCAATAAAGTGCATCCATCCATCATAAAAAGTACTCCACACGGCTCCAGGGGGTTAATAAAGATTTTCTGAAGTGAATCAATGCATTTGGGCAAGAAAAATATCCAAATTTAGAGAGTGGCATTCCAGCGGATGACATAGGACTTAGACGTAGTATAAACTCTGGAGAGAATATCCTAAAAACCAAGTTTTGTTTACAGCAAAGGAAAACCGTTTTTCTCTTGGCTTATACTGAAATCCTTTGACATATTCCTTTACAAATACTTGTTTTGTACTTCTAATTTATCACTGGCGTTTTGTTTTGCTCTCTCCAATGTGCTTCCAGGTTAATCACTTTTCACCAGAGCTTACGGATTAATTGCATAAATAAAGTGCGTTACAGATGGATGCACTTTATTGGACTTAAAAATCTCAACACCCATTCACTGTCATTATAAAGCTTGGAAGAGCCAGGAGATTTATTTACATAACTCTGACTGTATTCATCTGAAAGAAGAAATACACCTAGAATGGGTTGAGGGTGAGTAAATCATGGGGTAATTTTCATTTTTGGGTGAACTACCCCTTTACGTGTACTAAATGTGCACTTTAAAAGTCACTTAAGTGTGCTTAAAGAGATGTTTTTTCATGAAGAAATGTTTTAATAACACTTAAGTGCTCATTAAAAAAAAGTCAAATTAAAAGGTTTACTTTTTCAAATAACAAACTAAAGCACATGTAAACTACTTGATTATAATTTTAACTAGTGTGTTATTAGATATTTCAAGTTAATATATTTTAAATGTACTTATGCAACTTCCTCATTACAAACGTTGTACTTACAAATATATTTAAATACATGACACAAGTAGTAGTAGTTTCAATAGAAATGACATTAAAGTATATTTAAGTTTCCCATAAAAGCTTGTAATTTTGCAGTACACTTTATCTATATTTAACAATAGAACTAATTAGATAATTTGGCTAATTATAAAAGACAGAATGAATTATGAAATCACACAAAGTAATACAGTCTTGAGTAGGGCTGTTCGATTCCGAAAATTTTGGAATCGAGTCCGATTCCGATTCCTGGTTCTAGAATCGATGAGAATCGATTCCAAGAATCGATTCCTCACTGTTGTTTTCGATTCTTTTCGATTCTTGTATTTTATAGAGTGGAGGAACCTAATTTCGCATGACTGTAGGATATAAAGGTCTTAGAAAGTAGCCTAATCATAATATGAAGATTTATTTTTAAAAACAATTATGACACATTTCTGTTAGGGGTGTAACAGTACGTGTATTCGTATCGGACCGTCACGGAGCAACTTTTTAAAATATACAATGAACGTTTATTTGCAACGTATGAATACACATACCGTTACACCCCTAATTTCTGTATTTAAATTGTAATTTTGTCTGCATTGCGCATAAAATTAATCATAGCCCACAACGCAGCGGTGGATATGCGTTTATTGCATGAATGGAACAAGGCACAGTTCAGCTGAATGATGTGTACTTCAGTGGTGTGCTTTGCGCAAAATTAACAAACTGTACACTGAAACTAAATAACCAGAACAACAACACTGATATAAATAAGAGCTCTCGGCGTTTTCTTTCAGAATTATCATTGGCTGATAGAAAGGTTAAAAATAGCATTTTATTTAATATGGTAGAATCAAGACCCTCGATCACGTCATGATCTATTCTGTCGTGCAGCACTCAAAACTGTGGACAATATAAGGCCGTTTCACCGTAAAATAACTTCTGAATCGTTTTTGAACTGGTTCATTAAAACGAACTATCCGAAAGAAAGTTTTCGTGGAAACGAATCAGACTTGTAATCACTATTAGCGAGCAAGGCTGCATCCTCAAACTCAGATGTGCTTCGTACCGACTCTCTTCATTCAGTTTATTTTCGTGAATCGATGTTCAGCGACGTTTGATGACAACAGCTGAGATATGCAGGCTTCCTATGATGCAGTTTGAGAGGCGCCCATAGATAAGCTTTGTTGAACTGAAAACGGAATTCTTTTTGGAATCGACTCCCAGCCCTAGTCTTGAGTCAAAAAACACTCTAAAGTTAAGGTAATTTCATTAAATATAAATGTAATATAAGTATACATTTAACATTAACATTCTTTTTGGCATGAAAACCTACGGTCTGGATTTACTAAATACACACACTGAAAAATTAGCAGTAAAAAACATGTGAATAATTATTTTTGTGGCTAACCTTATTGTGTATGCATTTGTAATAGTTTCCTTTTCAGACACAAAATTTAAATAGAAAATTTAAATTTAAATCTAAAATTAAATTCACGGGGGGAGAGTATTCAAACTAAACACACAACATGATTTATAAAGTTTGCCATAGTCAGTTTACCAGTATTTGCACAATTGACCCTTCGCAAACAGCTTCATTGACAGGCGATCTGACCAATCATAACGCTGAATCCGCCATTCTGTCCGACAAACAAACCAGACAAGAGAGTAGATTAACTTTGGTGGACTTAAACTTGACAAATTGTGTGTATTGAAATGAAATATGTTCATTCATGTTTTTTTGTGCTTTAAGTAAAGAAGAAAAGACGATGGGGCACGTGTCAATTGATCTAATAAGTCAATACAGTGATCTGTCATGATACATTAAAGAGTCACAAAACGGTATTTATTGTTTGAATTTCTTAAAAAATGACAACATTTTAAAGTTGAGCTAGACCTTGTTTCAAACCAGAAATAACCTGCTCTGTCTCGTCTGTCGGCGTGTTGTCAGGGTCAACTATTTAATGCCCCAAAAAAGTATGTTTTAACCCATTTTGCATCTGTATTAGTAGATTAGTATGCTAATTTGCACTGCTCTTGGTGGATTGAGTTGGTAATTATGGAAATGATCTGGCTGCATCTGCATTGTCAGTAGATCAGCCACAGATATTTCCTCTCCCATTGACACTTTTATGGGATTGCGGTCTCCCACTAATTTGCCCTGTTTTTAGTAATGAGAATTATTCTGTAATAAGCACTCTTTTTTAAAGTATGCCAAAGTGTACTAATTTTCACAAGGGTTAACTTCCATAAAATCTGACAATGCAACATAATTATAATGAATAGTTCAGTGTTAAGTAACATGTTATTTTTAAAAGCAAAATGTTTAGAGAAGTCTTCCATTGAAGGAAGGATATGTGGTGTGCATGGATGTTAGGATATGTGTGTGTGTGTGTGTGTGTGCAGAGGTGTGAAAATGACAGCTGTGGTTCTTTGACAGAAAAGAGGGAGAGGGAGAAAGACATCACAGCTCATTTGACATGACAGGTGACTCCAGGGTCAGAAGTTCACATCCTAAAACCCCACACAGCACCAACGTCTGAGTGAACCAGCTGACCACATACCCGTTCTCCTGCCATGCTTTGGAAAATGCATTCCTCCACTATCTAGTTACCTGACACATTTCTTTGTCTCTTCTGATGACGGCATGCTGACGTAACTTCCACACATAATAGGTCAGAGGCTCGGCTGTCTGTGCTAAATAAAGAGACACGTTTCCAGGAATGAGCGACTCTGTGTGTAGAGGTTTGTGTGTTTTAGTGGGTGTAGGTTGAAGAGTGGGGTCAAAGTTTATTGAGCCAGATATGACAGCTATCCATCCAACTCGTGATGTGGTCCAAAGGTGTGGATATAAGGGTGAATCTCATGAAAACATGTGCAGGCCACAGTTCACCCCAAAATCAACATCAAGACAACATAATTTCTTCCATTTTTATTGTATTATATTTTAAAACATAAATAAATGAATGAATCAGCACAATGTCTGAAAACATACATCATTTAAAAAATGAATGAATGAATGAATTACATATTTTTAAGCCTTATTTTATTTTTTTATTTCAATTTTAGTTGTTTTAGCACTTTTCATTTCAGGTGGTTGCCAAGGCAGCATTTCTAGTTCTAATCTAATCTAATCTAATCTAATCTAATCTAATCTAATATAATATAATGGTGTTTTAGTACTTTTTATTAATATTATTTACTAATATTTTCAGTATTTGAATTAGTGTCTTAGTATTACATGTAATATTAGTTATGTTTTTTTCAAACATTTCAGTTAAGCTTTAATTTATTTTACTTTTATGTTTTTATTTTTCTTCATGTAGTTGAAATGGAAATATGTCTATTTTTAATTTAAGTTTTTCCATTTATATTACTAATAATACTTATTAATATTTTCAATATTAAATTTTTTATTTGTGTTTTAATATTATTTATTATATTTTTTAAAATATTTAGAATTTTTTTAATATGTCAATTAAGGTTTTTATATTTATATATTAATATAATAATTATAATATTTATATTTTATTTCAGCTAAATTATTTCAATAATATAATATAATGATGTTTAAGTATTATTTATTAATTCTATTTATTAATATTTTCAATATTTGAATTAGTGTTTTAGCATTATATGTTATATTATTTATTCATATTTTTATTATTTCAGTTAAGCTTTCATGTATTTTTTTTAGTTGTTTTAAGTTTTTCTTTTTCTTCAGGTAGTTGAAATGGAAATATTTCTCATTTTCATTTGTTTTTCCTTTTATATTATTATATTATATTATATTATATTATATTATATTATATTATATTATATTATATTACTATATTTTTCAATATTTTATTTTATTATATTATAAAAATATTATTATAAAATTATAATATTGTAATATATATTTATTTATTTAATTATTCATTTATTTATTTTCATGTAGTTGACAAGGAAATATTTCTAATTTTCATTTATGTTTTTCCATCTAATACATGCATATACATACATATATATTTGATTTGACTTTAGCTTTAGCTTATTTTATAATTTTAGTAATATTGGTATTTTTTATTTTAGGTGGTTGCCAAGGCAGCATTTCTAGTTATATTCTATTTCAGCTAAATAATATAATATAATATAATATAATATGTTTAGTGTTTTAGTATTATTTATTAGTACTATTTATTAATATTTTCTGTATACATTTTATTTTATTTTAAATTATCTATTTTTTATATAATTGCGGTTTCTCTCTTTTGGATTTGAGGTGAAGAGTGACCCGGCCAGAATTTGTTGGATTCCATACTGCAGCGCATGACTCACAATGAAGGCCTTGGGCAGTACATGACCATCTCCTGTGTCCTCTCTTTCTCTCTCCTTCTGTCTGTCTCTCATGTGAGAGGTTTATATAAGGCTGAAAGCGAGGAGAGGGGGAGAGAGCGCTATCTGTGTTCTGCTGATGAGAGATGGGCTAGAATCTGAGGAATCTGACACTCTGTGAAGCACCTCTCTCTTCCCTCTCCTGTCATACCCTCCTGACTGAGAGCATTTGAGGTTCCTCTCACCTCTGGAGGATTATTTTCAAACAAGAGCTTGAGTTATACAGGATGTCAACACAAGCTCTCAGAACGGAGAGAAAGCAAATGTATCTCATTCATACAGAATAACCTGCACTGCAAAAGCTAGACAACATTCATCAGCCTGCAAACAGCCATCATTCACTGAAAAAAATAAAATAAAAAAATAAATAAATATGAGCATTTTGTGTAGGTTTGTCCATAAGAGGCTTAGCATGAATAAGTGTTGTAATTTTAAACAGGCCTTAAACCATATCCTTCTAAAAAAAACAACATTATATAAAGAAAGAAAAAAGAGAAAAGACACAAAACAAACCAAATTTGGCTTTGATCTAGTAGAGAAACATGGACATTTCCAAGAGGAATCGGGGTGATTTTGAGTGCCAGCGTTCGCGGCGCTGCATACTGAGATGGTGCTGTGATTGACAGCTCTGTGTGTGAGTTTGGCAGCGCTGCAGAATGCCGTTCCTCCGCTGCAGTCAGCAGAGCTGTTGTGTGTCTGCTGGACCACTACTACAGCAATAAACCTCTTTTCACTCCCCATTCAGGGTGAATGTTTATCTCGCCTTTGTGTTCTCATTTATTTATTTTTTCCAACTGTAATGAATTCAGTTGTTTATTTTTCATCTGGTGGGTACCAGCCCAGGCTCCTACATGGGTTTGCATTAAAGAATAAAGAGTGGGTGGGTTTCACAAACGAATACTGTTGTATGTCAGTATTTCTTATTGAAACAACATGCCTTGCAATACTTGGCTTCAAAATCATATACAGTGGAGTTCAAAAGTTTGAGACTAGTGGTGAAAATGTTTCTTTTTTATTTTATTGATTCTGATTCTTCCCTGTCTTTTTCATTTAAGTGAGTAAATGAGTGAGTGAGTGAGTGAGTGAATGAATGAATGAGTGAGTGAATATGTGTGTGTGAGTGATTGAGTGAGTGATTGAATGAATAAATGAGTGACTGAATGAGCGAGTGAGTGAATGAGTAAAAGAGAGAGTGAGTGAATATGTGTGTGTGTGTGTGTGTGTGTGTGTGTGTGTGTGAGAGAGAGAGAGAGAAAGAGAGAGAAAGAGAGAATGAATGATTGAATGAGTAAATGAGAGTGAGTAAATGAGTGAGTGAGTGTGTGTGTGTGTGTGTGTGTGTGTGTGTGTGTATGTGTACACCTGGTATTTATCACGTTATGGGGACCAAATGTCCCCACAAGGATAGTAATACCAGTAAATTTTGACCTTGTGGGGACATTTGTGAGGTCCCCATGAGGAAACAGGCTTATAAATCATGCAGAATGAGTTTTTTTGAGAAAGTAAAAGTGTGCACAGTCTCCTGTGAGGGCTAGGTTTAGGTGTAGGGTAGGTGTAGGGCGATAGAAAATAGGGTTAGTACAGTATAAAAACCATTACGCCTATGGAATGTCCTCATAAAACATGTAAACACAACATGAATGAATGAATGGGTGAGTGAATGAATGCATGAGTGACTGAGTGAGTGATTGAAAGATTGAATGAATGAATAAATGAATGAGTGAGTGAAAGAATGAATGAGTGAAAGACTGATTGAATAAATTAATGAGTGAGTGAGTGAGTGATTGAAAGATTGAATGAAAGAATGAATGAATGAATGAATGAGTGAGTGAGTAAAAGATTGAATGAATGAATGAATGAATGAATGAGTGAGTGAGTGAATGAATGAGTGATCGATTAAATGAATGAATGAGTGAGTGAGTGAAAGATTGAATGAATGAATGAATGAATGAATGAATGAATGAATAAATGAATGAGTGAGTGAGTGAATGAATGAGTGATTGATTAAATGAATGAATGAGTGAGTGAGTGAAAGATTGAATGAATGAATGAATAAATGAATGAGTGAGTGAGTAAGTGAGTGAGTGAAAGATTGAATGAATGAATGAATAAATGAGTGAGTGAGTGAGTGAAAGATTGAATGAATGAATGAATGAATGAATAAATGAATGAGTGAGTGAGTGAATGAATGAGTGATTGATTAAATGAATGAATGAGTGAGTGAGTGAGTGAGTAAGTGAGTGAGTGAAAGATTGAATGAATGAATGAATAAATGAGTGAGTGAGTGAGTGAGTGAGTGAGTGAGTGAGTGAGTGAGCTGTTCAATGTGGTTTTACACTTTTGGACCCCACTGTATATTTAATAAGATTCAAATTCAGCAAATTCAGTGTCATAGACACAGAACAAAGGTCAAACCATGCGATGAAAAGCTTGCTCTGCAGTCCTCACCTTTCTACTACTACTACTGCAAAAAAAGAAATTCGCATAAATGAAAAAGAGCAATCCCTAGACAAATAATACAATAAGATACAATACATATGTACAATAAATGTCTAAAAAAACATGTCATGTACATCATCAAATAAAATGTAAAAGTATAAATTTAAACAAATCAGATGCAGCATAAATGAATTTAATTTCAGCTTTATTTTTTATTTATTTATTTTTGTAATATTTCTATCAAGTCTAAGTGTTTTAGTGTTATTTATTATATTACTGATGAAAATTTGAATTAGTTTTTTATATTTAAATTAAGCTTTAATTTACTTTTAATTTAGTTTTTAGTTTTTAATTTTAGGTTGTTTTTTTGTTTTTTCTGGATAAGAATAATTAAGTAATATATAGTCACTAAGAAATAAGGCTCTTATACTCACCTCACCAAGACTGCATTTATTTGACAAAATACAGCAAAACAGTAATATTCAAAAATTTTATTACAAATACCATTTATTACCATTTAAATATCGGGTTTCTCTTTCTATATATTTTAAAACATAATTTATTCCTGTGATCAAAGCTGAATCTTCAGCATCATTACTCCATTCTTTAGTGTCACATGAACCTTCAGAAATCATTCTAATATGCTGATTTGGTGCTAAAGAAATATTTATTTTATTATTTCATCATTTTCAATAATGAAAACAGTTGTGCTGCTTAATATTTTTGTGGAAACTGTGACTTTTTTTCCCTTCAATATTCTTTGATGAATAAAAAGTTCAAAAGAACAGGTTTTCTATTTAAAAAAAAATTAAGAAATCTTCCGTAAATACATTTTACATTTATTACTGTCACTTTTAATCAATTTAATTGAACATTTCTGATGAGAAAAAAAGTTTAAATATAGTATCATAAGTATATACATGTATTATTGTGTGCTACATGATGGTATATAATATTTCAAATAAGTTCACAGTAATAACACTTGCTGCTAGATTTTAAAAATGAGATCCAAAAAAACCCAATTAACAGGGAGCAAATAACCCCCAAAAGTCCTATAAATTATTTCAATAAAATTCACTTTTCGCAGTGGTTCCAGAGAGGCTTTTAGCCGAAGGCACACTGAGACCTGTGTGTGAAGTAGTTTTGCTACTGTGTGCCGCAGCGGTGGTTCGCTCTGAACACCCTGTGCCTGGCAGTGAGGTGTGACTGTAATCAGAAGAGGCCATAAACACCTCAGCTGTTGACATCAGCAACACAGCGTGTCTGAACACGCCGATCCACCTCACGCTACCCAAACACAAACACGGGCCGAGACCATAACACCCCACCCAACGAAGGGGCCTCATTACCACAAGCCTGTTTAGGCACCATAATACAACCTATAAGAGAAAAACAGCAGCTCCCACAACTTCACCCGCACATGTGCCAAAACAGAGTCAACGAGAGACCAAAACAACCAAACAAAACAGCATCCAACTGAAAACCTGAACGCCTCTTACGATGTGACTCACTCGGTTCACCATGCAGAAGCCAAAGCCAAAGTCACCTCTCCGGGAAGAGAGAGCAATTTTTTGTAAACGTGAGACAGGTCAGTCAGCTTTGCACATCCCTAACACACTGCAGTGTGAAACGGAGAGCACATGCTCACAGCCAGTCCAAAGTCATTACTGCTAGTTCATCCATCTTGTTTTCTCACCGAAGGCGCATTTGTCAGTCTCGGAGGGAGACGAGCGAGCCTCACGCCGTGCGAGCTCTCATGGGCTGATTTATTGGTTCAGAACAATGACTTCCTATTTGGCTAGTGATCAGTCATGTAATAGGCAGTTGTTCAACTTCTTTGTTAAGGGTTTTTTTGGTGCAATGATGAGAGACAGACTCTTAGATAAGGCTGGACTGGGTCTGTCAGCTTTGCGGTATGATGGATGAAACACTCTGTTTTCTAAAGCTGACCCGTGAGCCACACAGGTCAGAGCAGCGTGACGGCGACGCGCACAATCAGAAAGACGGCGTCCTGGTCTACTGTGCGCCCTATGATGTGGTGACACTGGTGCACGTGCACAAACATCAGAACGGTGAGTGCGAGCCGGACCCCATCGGCCAATATCATGCCTGAGCTCACTCATGCTCTTCTGGATGAATGGGAGCAAATCCTGCATCCATGTTACAACATATTGGAAAACCTTCCTAGAGGATTGGAAGCAAAAAGAAGACCAGCTCTGCATATCAGTGCCCGTGGGTTTTAATTTAAATGTCTATGCTGTGCTTTCATTTGTATGTCTGCTGAATGAGTAATGGTAAATATTTGGATGTACACATACATTTGTGTGTGAATAGTACAATAAATCATAACCATATTAATTTGCTATGGTATTTACAAGATACATTAATGTATACCTTGGTATAGAGATCTGCACTCCCGCGGGACCCAACGCACCGAGTGCAGCCCGGGACAAAATTTGATAGGTGAATGTGGGTGCGGGCGGTAAGGTCCTCATGTAAGTACAGGGTTGTGGGAATTATTCGCGGGACTCCCGCAAATTTGAATTATCTTAAAATGAATTGACTAAAAATAAATACTCTGTTATTTATCTACTGCACAAAAGCAACAAGAACGACTAAAATAAAATAAAAACAATTTACAGGCGTAAGGTCGGAAGCTAATTCTCGCGTATGTGCTCTGTACACATGAATGGAATACATGTACTTTGTATGCCAGCTTCCAGTGCACCATCGGAGAGCTTTCAGCATTTGCGGTCGCATACTCGAGCAGAGACGCATTAATCTGAAGCCCTCATCAGTGAATGACATGCTATTCCTGCATGGACACATTAAGTAGGCCTACATTTTTTTTAGTTAATTCAGTTTATTTTTATTTATTTAGCTAAATATTGAAAATTGGCTTATTTTTATTTATTGAGAAAAAAGGATAACTTATGTTCAGTGTTTAGACATTGCTGAAGGCAAAAAAGACCAAATGTTTATATTTCTAACTGTTCTGACTATATTTCTATGTTCTGAAAAGCTCCTCGTTATCGTCCATGTTCATCATTCCATTTAATTAAACTCAAATAAAACGAAACATATTTGTTTATTTTCCGTTTCTTTTTTATTTATATTCAAAAGGGAAGCAAGTGAAACAAATAACAGAGTAGCGGGAAGAAGCAGTGAAAATAAAACTACCTATATGATTACCTGCGGGTTTTTGTGGGCGGGAGCGGGACAAAACCTGAATACTACAGGCGGAAGCAGGAGAAGATAATATATATTTTTGAGGGAGCAGGACAGAATCTTGTGGGACTCAAAGTTCTGTCACCCCAGATAAGGCTCGAACCCACAATGCTTGTCTTAAGAAGGCAGTGCCTTATCCATTAGGCCACTGGGGGTGTCGTGGAGTCTTTAGCTTGCCCTGTAGTTGTCCATCTCATTCAGCTGGCCTTTAAAAAAGGGACACACGAGTCTATGCAGACTCTTCTAGATGAACCGCCATTTTGAAAGGATCAAGCGGCTTTAGGTTTTCGTGAACAGGCTCTGAACGCTTCCCATTTCCTTGGGGCTCTGTCACGTATGCAAGTTCAAAAGCCTTAGCAGCGGATGGTTTCGATCCATCGACCTCTGGGTTATGGGCCCAGCACGCTTCCGCTGCGCCACTCTGCTCTCTGTCACCCCAGATGGGACTCGAACCCACAATCCCTGGCTTAGGAGGCCAGTGCCTTATCCATTAGGCCACTGGGGCTGTCGTAGAGAGTTTAGCTTGCCCTGTAGTTTTCCATCTCATTCAGGTGCCCTTAGAAAAGACACACGTGCATAGACTCTTCTAGATGAACTGTCATTTTGAAAGGATCAAGCAGCTTTAGGTTTTCATGAACAGGCTCTGAATGCTTCCTTGGGGCTCTGTCACGTATGCAAGTTCAAAAGCCTTAGCAGAGGATGGTTTCGATCCATCGACCTCTGGGTTATGGGTCCAGCACGCTTCCGCTGCGCCACTCTGTTCTCTGTCACCCCAGATGGGACTCGAACCCACAATCCCTGGCTTAGGAGGCCGGCTGTCGAACGATAGTCCGACAATATTTTGGAAATGTCGAGCAATGTTGAACTGCGCAGCCAATCACGTCGAAGCGCTCTAACATTTGGGCCAATCGCGTCGAAGCGCTATAACATTTCCAGCCAATCAAAAAGCGCGATTCTTAACATATTCTTAACATTTTCGACATTTGACCAATCAGAGCAAAAGAGAATGTCGACGGCACGTTTTCGCGTATCACCGCTAGGTGGAGGAGTCAGCGCTCGCGCTCTAGTCAGGTGTCAATCAAGTTGCCGAACCGCGCCGAAGGTGTACGAAAGAATGGCATATCCTCAGGGGGCGTGTCAGAGGTCAAAAAAGTTCAGTATTGAGGTTCATGACCTGCGACGAGCATCATTGCCACCGAACTCAGCATCATTTTTACGGAGGACATCGAAACTTTATTTTATAACCAAGTACAGCATTATTACGGACTACAGCAGGTAAGAAATCATAATCTAATTGCATGCTTCTATGTTTGTGTGTTTTTTTTTTTTTTTTTTCAATTTTTAATTCTTATTTCATCAAGTAGGAGAAAAATGTCTGGCAAACCAAAAAAATCGCATAAAGCGATGTCGGACGCTGAATGGATTTCACGTCTAAAAAAGTTTGCCAGCACAGGAATTTGGCCATCAAATGAGGGTAACAGGCCAGCTCCTCGACAAAAGAAGTGGTACGAGATTTATCAAAGGGTGAGTGTGTGTTTTTTTTTTTTTTTTACCTTTGCCTGATAATAGCAAAAAGCAAAAAAAGACGTGAGTGTTTGTTGACTTGCCTAATTGAACATTAAAGTAGTCTTTGTTTAATGTATTTGCATAACAGAACAACATATTAGGCTTCAATACAAACATGTACCTGATCTCTTTCATTAGAACAATGTAATGTCATGGTTGTGTTATTTTGTGCTTTACACTAATGTAAACCGAGTGTCATTATTGTTTATAGACATTTATGTAGGTAATGTTGCAGGTATTTTAAGATTTATGTCATACTGTTAAAGAAAAGCTACATTAAAGACTTTTGAGTACTGTGAGATACAGAGATTTGAGAAGGTGGGGGAAGGGATGGTAAATGAATGGGTGGTTTGAAGGTGTGAAATGTTCCTCTCTATTCTTCTAATGAGAGTTACAAACTGTAACATTATATATAAGATAAATACGACTCACATTCTAGAGATTAATGAGTTAATTAACTAATGAATAGATGTAATGAAGTATTTTATGCCCTGTTTTATGTCCTTGTATTGTGCATTAAGTTTGTTACAATTACTTACAGATTGAAAAATGTCCGATGCAGTCTCGTGGCCAGATGACCTTGCTTGGAGGTGTGCTAAAATGCATCTGTGGCTTTCACACTCCAAAGGTAGCATTAATGTAGCAAATATTTTTTTGTTATTATTATTTACTAAAATTGTTTCTTTCTGAACTGGTAAATCTATTGTTTTGGTTGTCTTAAGGCCACTAGGGTCACTGCCTCTACTGGACCAGCACAAAGAGTTGTGGAGCAACCTGCTGCTTCCGCTTCTGCTTCTGGAAAGGCAAAGAAGGCCATGGAGCAGAGTCAGCCTGACCCCCAGCCCCAGCCCCAGCCCCAGCCTCAGCCCCAGCCTCATCCCCAGCTTACTGTACCTGTGGCAACAAGAGCACCACATTTGCCAATGGTAGAAGAATTTTTATTTTTTTTTAAAAGCATTGAAGTATAAGTTCAGTTCAAAGTTGAGCAAGTACAGAAAGTAAGAAGAAAAAAAGAAAAAGCCAGAAAATTATAAGATGTTGGCTGTGACCTGCTAATTGTCACACCTTTTGTACAATGGGGGCAGCTGCAGTCTGCTGATTGGTCGGTTTGAATATCTCAGATTTGGTTTAGTCACATGGTCAAGGATAAAAGAAGAATGTAACCTGTGTGCTTTCTCTCCCTCTCTTTCATCTTTGGCCTCTACTTTTGGATTGTCCTCTTCCTCTCTAACTGAGCTCTGCCTGGGTTGAAGGTCACTGAGCTAGACTCAAGTCCCTCATGGCATCTCTTTCTATAGTTCTCGTGTTAAAGCTACATTTTTTTTCTTTTTCATTCTCTATCTCAGGTAACAGTCCACATATACACTGGCTATTATTAAATTTTACACATATTAATAATTATTCCATAATGCAAATACTTTGTAGTTATTTCAAGATTAACTTAAGTCAATTCTCCTAATAAATCATTCCTCTTAGTTACTATACTACCATTCAAAAAGAAGTGTTTTTGAAGGCTGCATTTAAAAATAGTAATATTGTGAAGAATTATTACAATTTAAAATAGCTGTTTTCTATGTAAATGTTTTGTAAAATGTAATTTATTTATTAATGTTCAGCATTATTACTACTTATTACTGTGCTATTTTAACACATCTTATCTTTTCGCTAAAATGCCTATTTTCTTGCCCCTTTTTAGTTTACCAAACCAAGATTTACTGGTTCTCACATCGCTGCAGCAAAGCCAAATCTTAGTGTGGCTAGGAGACCATCTCACGTTGAAGACCAGCCCAGCGCAACAGTGTCTAGTGCTTCTACACCAAGCACCACTGTCGCTGTAAGTAATGGCAGAATCCACATTGTATTCTATGAAGACACATTCCATGTTCAGTTACATCCAAATTATTACACTTTTAAAAATATGTAATATCAGAAAACCATATTTTAATGAAGAAAAGCAATATTAAATAGAATAAATAGATTTCATACACACTACCACACTACTTCAAAAGTCTGGGGTCAGTAAGTGTTTTTTTTTTTTTTTTTGTTAAGAAAGTGATACTTTTATTAAATAAGGAGGCATTGTTCAAAAATCTCAGTAGAGACATTTAATGTTACAAAAGATTTCTGTTTCGAATAAATGCTGTTCTTCAAACTTAATTCTGAAAAACACCAGTGATGCAGTTTTATTAAACATTAGCCATTTTCTTTCTTTTCTACTTCATTTTAGTTTATTGTTATTCATTTGAGTACAATCATATAGCATATTTCAAGTTACATACAATGCTCGATGCAACTTTAGAGTATCTTTACAATATGTAGATATGTACAATTAATTAATTTGAACTATAAATTATACTCAACCTTCGTTTCAAAGTATAACCCGTTTTCCTTTTAAAAAGTAGCATGTTGAAATAAAATATATAAAAAAAGAAAAAAGGGGAGGTAATAATATATCTTATATATCTATATATCCTAATTCAATTCCATCCAGAATAGCCTCAAATGACCTTCATTATGTATGTAGATATTAAACATCCATGCAGTACATATACACACACAAGCATATATTATATTTTATACATATATCTATCTATATATTGATCATCTTCTATTTTATTTATAACAATAAAATTAGACCTTCTTTCTGATACATATTCAACTCATTTCCTCCACTTTCCTAGAAATGCACCCTTTTTTAAATTAACCAAAAAAGGGATCTTTTCCATCTTATAAATCTCTATGGTCACATCTATACAATTATCTGAAGTTGGTCTCTCTTATTTTAACCATTTACGTGAAGCATCAGAAATTTTTAACTAATAGTAATAAATGTTTTCAATAAAATTATTTTTGAAGGATCATGTGACACTGAAGACTGGAGTATTGATGCTGAAAATTAGTTTTTGCCACGACAGAAATAAATTACTTATATGTATACATTTATGTTTACATTTAAGTAATTGTAATGTTGCATTTACAAAATTATTATATTTCACTTCATGATTGTACAGACACAAGATCCTCAAGTTCCAGCCCCTGTCCCTAGAGCCACTGCAGATGTGACCAGTCCTGCGGAGCCATGCAGTATTGTCTCAGTAAGTAATTTCATATTTCTGTTGGTCGAAAAACATAAAGTATGTCTAGAAATGTGAAAAGGCTCCCATGCCCTGAATTTTTGAATATGACTTTTGGTTACACAAGGTGTTCTTGTTATAATAACAGTTAATTATGTGTGATTATGTGTGACATGCAAGTAACCCTAAATCAAACCCTAACCCTAACAATATAGTAAGTACATGTAGTTAATTAATATTACTCAATACTTAAATGTATAATTACACTGTAACAAGGACACCTTAAAAATAAAGTGTAATCCTTTATTTTAAGGTATCCTTGTTACAGTGTAATTATATATTTAATTACTGAGTAATATAATATAATTAACTATATGTATTTAATATATGGTTAGGGTTAGGATTAGGGTTTGGTTAGGGTTACTTGCATGTAATTACACATAATTAATTGTTATTATAATAGTACGTACATGTAACGTGTAACAAGGACACCTTAAAATAAAGTGTTACCTGATGTTTATAAACAGTAGTTTCTTAAAGCACATTCACATTAAAAAAAAAACGACACCAATCAAACTGTGGTTTTAATGTCAATTGAGTTGACTTAATCCTAATTTACTAATGAAAAACAATGTATAGATGTTAATATTCATGAAAGTAAAGAGAGATTGTTTGTAAAATTACAGAAAATGTTTTATTTTTTATATATTAAAAAGGATTTCAGAATATGTGTTATTTCATTCCTTTTTTTGGAAGACATCAGTGGATAATATAAAGTTATCAATTTCATTGTCATAATAATCGCTGTAATACAAAAGGTACTTAAAAAGAAACAATAATTGTAATGACAATTTTATGTGAAAGTAGTCATGGCTAAATAAAATGCTTATTAAATCAATTACCTTACTTGACTAAATTATTTGTCTTTTTTCTTTCACAGACAGTTCCAGCTGGGACATTATTGCGAGCTCCATCTGTAGTTCCACTTCCTCGTTTGTGGTCGGAGACCTTGCCACCAGAGGATCACAAGTGGATTGGCAAAAGGCTTTTTAAAATGGGGTCCAAGGGAAAGCCAGAGCTTCGTGATGATCTCCAGCTCTGGTACTACCCACCACAGCCAGCACTTACCTACAATCAGGCTCCAGCTCCAGACAGATTCTTTTGTCATGCACTTCTGCTGTGGATGCCATACAAGCTGTGGAGGGTCAAGGTGCTCTGTCCCAATCCTGCCTGTGGACAGCATCAGCTGACAGGAGGTGGTCTGCACAAAAGGGCACGGCAGGTTCTTGACATTGACAGAATGTTCAACATGGTCACAGAAACCCTCATCTGTACCAAATGTAGAGCCTCGCATGTGTCCTGGAGTCAGACCGTCCTGCAACAGCTAGATCTGGGTCATCGCTCTGAGTTTCGGGTTATCCTCACGCGGAAGTAAGCACGCTTTCATTTTGCATCCTGTTGTTAGGCCTTCGTCACATACATATGCAAGTATTTTACAAATCAAATATGTCAATGTGTGTATTTTGCTTTTTTAAAGGTATGCCTGTGATATGCGGGTCATCCGACTCCTGTGTGAGCGTAACTTAGGCAACAGCCCCACGCGGGTGATCAAGCAGCTGCGTGAAAACCACAGCGAGGAGTGGCTCCAGCGTCTGGCCCGATACACCACCCAGTGTGTCGACTTCCTCAGTCGACCCGGTGTGTTGCCAGTAAAATTACAGGAACCCCCAGAGCCTACAGTGGTGCCAAGCTGCAAGTGGCTACTCACTGTGTACAGCCAAGACATCCTAACAAGGCTGGATGAAATCCATGCAAGGATAACATCCACCTATGGCTCTGTCTTGAAGATGGATTCCACTAAAAAGGTTAGTTGTGGATTTTTGTTTATTAATGCTGTTGTTTATATACCAGCACAGCACTGTATCTGTATTTTACATGGTGTGATGTTTAATTGCATTCACAGCTTGCTTCATTTCATGTCTTATTACAGATCACCAAGAAGCTGGCTGGGACAGCGAGGGGAACGGGACTCTGGCTTACCTCTGTTGGCAATGAGTTTGGTCAGGTGCTCATAAGTGTGCTGACGGCCCAGGAAGGAGCAAGACTGGATATGATGGTAGACGGTCTGGTGAAAAGATACCAACAGGCTGGTGTGGATCCACCTGCTGTGTTGTACGTGGACTGTGGGTGCTGCACCGAGGTGGGCGAGACCAAGCTGAAAACCAGGTTCAGAGGTTGGCCAGATCTCATGGTACGCTTGGACATCTGGCATTTTATGCGCAGGATTGCCTTGGGGTGTACAACTGATGCCCATCAGCTGTACCCCATCTTCATGTCACGGCTATCAGCATGCATCTTTGAATGGGATGCAGCTGATCTCTCTGTGCTTCGTGAAGCAAAGAGAGCGCTGTTGATGTCCCAGGGTTGGCCTTCGCTAGTAGATGAAGATGTCAACAAGCATCTTACCAGGGAGGAGCTGGCTCTGCATTGCCGGAGGAGGACCCGTGGAGAAGAGAATACCATCCTTCTCCTTGAACGTCTGTTTGCAGAGCTCCTGAGCAGCAAGGGCAATGACTCCCTGGGTGTTCCTCTCCTGGACAGAGAAAGGATGGAGCATATCTGGAGTGTCCAGAAGAAGCACGTCAAGTGCATCCAAGATCCCCCGGGTGTTGTGCTCTATACAGAGACAGGGAGCTTAACCAAGGGAGGTGTGCTTCTGAAGACATACAGATGTGCCAGAGGCTCCACTTCTCTAGAGTCCTTTCACCTACACCTGAACCGTTTCATCCCAGGTAAGTCTCTGTCACACTCACTGTGCATATAAAGAGAAAGCCTTACATGTCTTTGTGTGTTTCTTTAACACCCACCTTAACACTGTGTCTATTTACAGGGACCAGTGCGAACAGTCTGAACTTTCAGATTTATCTGCTGGAGGGACTACACCGGTGGAACCAGGACAGGGAGGCTGCTTCATTATCAGCAGAACCATCAGCTTTACACAGCTACACAGGAGAACTTGTTCACTGTGTGAACAGCAATTATGAAAAGCTGTTCTGCAGGAAAGTGGTCCCCACTTTTTGTCCCCCTGCATGTTACACCGGTAATAGAAATTTTTCTTGTTAATGAATTTAGAATTTCTATGTAATTTCAGTCTATATATTTAACTCTACAAAGTCTACTGTCATATTTGATATGCAAATGTCTAAGGCTTCTAAATTATTGACATTATCATAACTTTTATTGATAGTTTATACTTTTTATTAAGACAAAGGCATTTTAGTATAATTGTTATATAACTTATATTGCTAATAATATTTGATGAACATTTCTGGGAATGAAGCTACTTAGATTAGAAAACGTAAATTAGAAAAATAATGTAAGTATCAAACATGATCCAATAGGTATTTGAGTAATATTTATTTGTACGTCTCTCAATAATAATTTATTTTATTGCATAATGTGTTTTTGCATTATATGTTTTTTCCTCCTGATGAGCTTCAACACTGTATTTAATTCCTGTTTGTTTATTATTTTTATTTCAGGTGAGCTCATTGGAGTGCAGTATCTGTTCCAGCAGACTGGTCAGGCACTGCAGGACATGAATCCAGACTCCGAGCAGAACGCAGAGCTCATTGAGGACCTCAGTGTGGAGGAGCGAGATGAAGATGAGGGCTTCTGTGACATCAGCGAGGATCACACCATAACTGATCTCGAGGCTGACTTGTCACCACCCTCTTCCACCCTGGTCACCAGCAGTGCTACTTCTCTGCTGGGCTCCCCATCCCCTTTACCAGTCCCTGACCCCACACATCGCCTCTTACAGTCTCCTGCATCACCTGGACCCTCAGAGACTGCTGTCTCACCTGTCCCGTCTGAAACATCTGTTTCACCTCTCCCCTCAGAGCCAGAGGATGCTGGTCAGGAAGATGTCGAAGAGATGGTAAGTGCAGGATGAATCGACAATGTTTTAAATCCATACTTTCCACAGTCTAAAGTCAATAGTGTCGCGATTTAGCTCAAAGGGAAATGTATACAAATAATTACAATTAATTAGGATTAATTACACTTATTTATATCAGCTGCCAGTAGTAACTGTAGCAGAATTCAATTTCCATCAACTAATCTGTTCGTCCAGCGAACATTCAGTATAATTTTTACATCAACTCTAAGAAATGATATTTTCCTGGCCACAGAAAATAACTTTCTTAAAGTAGTATTGCATTAGAGCATGTAGCTCGAATCGGAATCGTAAAGGGACATTAATTTGCAAGGCAGAATCAGAATCAAAACTCATGTAATTTGTGCACAAGAGTTTATTAACGAAGGACTAACACATAACTAATCTAAACAAACAGACATGAAATCATTCATACATGGGGGAAGGGTCAGTGAGAGGCAGTTAGAGAGACCAGAGACTGTAGCTATGAAAAGAGTCAGTTAACCACCTGAGTGAAACCATCAGTGCTGTCTACAGCTTATACTAAACCTCTGTTTTGTTTAGTTAAATGTACGATACTTGCATTGCCTTGGTCGATGAACAAGTGTCCAAATGCAGTCTCGGGTGAAAGTCTCGATGGTTTGGAGCAGTGGTGGTTTTGGAATCGCGATCACGTTCTTCCGGGTCCGAAGAGTGATGAACTCCAAAGATGTTCTGACTCGATGGTGACTGGGAGTTTCTTCCCATGTGACAATTGAAGAAGAACCAAGAGCTGAGAGGGACCCAGCTGAAGTGCTGTGGTCTTTAGGGAATGGAAAGACAAGGCCGCAAGGCCTGGCGCAGCTTAGAGTCCCGACGAGTTCTAGCTCATCCTCCTCATCCTCTTAGGTTCTGAAAGAACTCACGTGAGACAAGTGAAGAAAGCTAGAAAAAACGCGGAAGAGAGAAATGTCTGTTCGAGGACATTTCATGAGGATGAATTCCAGGGTTGAGTGAAAGTGTCTGGCTCTTTGTGGTGAGAGCCATAGCTTTAGATGTTGGGGCCTGTCGGGCCCTCCGGGCACGGCCTGTGCCGGCTCAGGCTCCCTGTGGGTTCCTCCACAGGCAGCAATCGGAAGATCTTGCAGAAGAGCGTGAAGAGAGTCAAGAGAGGGAAGAGAGAGAGGCGGACTAACGTTTGATGCCTTTAAGGTCTCTGGAGGCTGCGCCTCCAGGAGGTCCACGAACCAATGGTAACTTTCTCCTTTGGAGGGAAAGTTTACGACTCTTTGTCTGTGAGCATGGTATTTTGCATATGTGATTCGATTGGGTGTTGATGCAAAAACTAGTAAGGTTTCTTAAAACACTAATATGTTGCATAGGTATCAACATCTAATTTACACCATCTTTTAGATCATCAAAACACGAACTCAAAGAGTCCAAGCATGGCATAGGTGGGTTATACTACTAGTCATCTATCAGAACACATGCATAAAACAGCAGAAAGACAAATACAAATACAACAGACAAAATTAAAATACAATGCAGTAATACTGTACACAATGACCTGGGCTATGTGTGATAGGAAGGTCAAAGAAAGGTTTGTCTGTGAATGAATAGGAAAGAGCCTATAGGCATTGTGTCTTTCTGATGGCAAATGTAGCATGGGCAGATGTGCATTCCTGCGGGCAATAAAACCTCTTATCAGATCGCCGTCCTGGCAACTGTGCCCTTTCAGGGTGTTCGTTGCTTTGGGGGGATGTCTCCAAAACTCCAGCATATAGCTGGGGTTGTTGGTTTTAAAGATTATTTGTTAAATGTAACAAATAACTGTATGTCTGATTGGTCCAGACGCTACATATCTTCCCCCCTTTCGAACGTTGTTGTCTGTCCAACAGACAACAGCGAGCGATGTCCGAGGTGCAGAACAATCAGACACGCACCTGTCACTCATGGCTGGGAGAGAGCGGTTGCTCTCTGGCTGTTGGTGCCACTAGGAGTGGTTGGGGTGCTGTCAGGTGGTGTGCTATGGTGGTGTAGGCAGTAACAAGGTGCAGGTCCTTGAGCTTGTGCAGCAGGTGTCGTGGCAGTGTCACCTGTCGTCCTGAGGTGATTTGGCCTGGGTCAAATGGTTGCTTTAGGTGTTGTTTGAAACAACTGGTTGAACTCTCACTTGTGAGAGGGCAGGTGATTCCGAGGGTCGCAGGGAATCGTAATGGAGATGGTAGTGTGAAGAGAGTTTCAGACTGACCTAGTGATGATGGCAGAAGGGCAGCAGGTGGTTGTTAGCCCTCTGTTCTGCTTAAACGTCACTAAAAGTCTGATGTTGGCAGTGTTGCTTTGCTCTGGTGGCAGCACTGACTTAAGCTTGCCTAAGTGGTGTTGGTAGAGGTTTTGCTGTTGGGCATGTGGGCCCGTTGCTCTATCCAACATTGTCTGGCTGCTCCTGGGGTGTCGACTGGTTTTGCAGGATGCTCCTCCCCTGGAGGAGTCTGATGCTGTGTTATGTTTGACAAGGAGTCAAAGTTTGTCCTTTCCAGTACTTCTCAGTGGAGTTTTGTTCAAGGAGCTCTTTTTGCTAGTGTCAGCAGCTCCTGTAGCTCAAAAGTGGGTGTGTCCAGCTGTCGTTGTGCAGCCTCCATTTAGAACCTGTGTGAAGGGTGTGGAGGAGGATGTGGTTGACTGCTGTTGGACATACCGTGGTGTTCGCAGACTGAGGATGCCCCTTTCCATGGCTGCTCCCAGTGGTTGGTCTGGAACCTGGGTCTGTTGCCATGGTGACGGTTATGTCCTCTGTTGGCTAGTGTCTTTCTGTAGAAGGGCCTGGCATTGCGGTAATGCTGGGGGCCTTCTGGTGCCTGCTTTGAATTCTGGGTTGTGCAGTCCAGAATCAGTGGGGACTTACAAACACCTTTGGTGGAGGCCTTGTGCTTGTTAAAGGCCCTCTGTGTCAGGTCACAGTTGTTGAATAGGCATTGAGTGAGGGCAGGCTAAAATGCCTAGATGGTGACTTACAATAGGATGGAGGTTTTGAAGGAAGATGCTCTTGAAGCTGGTGTCCTCCTCCATCCCAGGCTCATTGCGAGCTCCGAAGTAAGCTTGTCAAAGTCGTAAGCATATGGAGTGTGGTAGTAAGCATATGGAGTTTCATACCGGCCCTGTTTGGTGGCCAGTGCAGCGATCAGTCCGTGTTCAGACTCTGGGTCTGAGAATTCCTTAATGATGGCTTGTCTTAGCTGCAGGTAGTCCGATTGAATGTGTCCTGGCTGTCGAGCCAGGAAGCGTCGCACCTCTGGGCTAGAGGTGATCCAGAGCAGATAAATCTATCTTGGTGGTTCACACATTTCCAAGACTGAAGGAAAAATTCGATGTCTCTCATGTAGGCATGAACGTCATGGTCTCCTGCAAGTTCTGGTGTGAATGCAGGGATGTTTCTCGCCATTCGATTGAGTTCTTTGAGTATCACTTCATGTGTCATTTCAGAGTTCGTCTGAATTAGTTCTGTTCCTTCTGCGGCTGCGGAGGTTTCCTGGAAGCCGACTTGAGAAGTGTCAAGCAGAAATCTTTGGCTCCCCCCTTTGTATCTGTGTACAGGGGTACGGGGGTTTGCACTGCTGGCTGTGTGACGTGCAGCAGGGTGTCTTTTACTTGAGTCCATGCACAGTCTGTAAAACTGTTTCAGTTCTCTCTGAACCATGTCAAGCTCCTCTTTAATGTTGCAGAATTGCTGAGTCAGGGTTTGGACTTCGGCTCTGGCTGCATGCAGATGGCCTCCTAAGGCCTTAACTCTAGTGTCTCTCTCATTAAGTTCCATGTATGCTGTTTTTAACAGTGACTTTGTGTGAAACAGTTCTCTTTCCAAATCTTGTCTGGTGGTCTTTTCAAGCTGCTCTCGGTGTCTGGCAGCTGTTAGAGCCTCCTGAAGACTGGTGATTTCCTTCCGTTGTGCCATTCTGTCAGGTTCCTCGTGCCTGTCCTGTTCCTTCTCTTGTTGAGCAGGTGTCAGTTTCCTTTGGAACTCTGTGACTTGCAGTTTCAGTTCATTTACCTCCTGTCTGAGCCCCTTGAGGGTGTGGGCCAATGAGAAAATGGCGCTGGTCAGCTCCTGATTGTCCAGGTTGAGTGTGAGGTGTCCACTTGTGTCGCAGTTCCGCTGTTCCTTTCTCTGCCGTTGCAGGTCGTTGGCTGCTTTAGGCTGAAGGATGTCCATGACAGTGCTCTGCGGGGTCTCCAGGTGCTCCTGGCAGGTGGCAGGGCTGGATGTCTGAGGCATGCTGGTTCACTTGTGGGGACACGAGAGAGAAAGGCAGACGGCAAATGCAAGTACGTACAGAGGTGTTAGCTATCTGTATAGGGAACGGCTCTCTAGGCCGTGTAAGGTGTGAATAGCTGGTTAGGGGCAGCTAGTGAGGTGGGGGTGCTAAGATTTTGTGTGGGTCAGCACAAAGAGAGGGTTTGAGTAACTTTGATGGGCTGTGAGCAGGGGTCAGCTGATGACCAGGCTTTACCTGTAGTCAAATAATTACTCAAAACACTGATGGTTCACAGGTTTGTCACTATGAAGGTATCGAATAAAACAAACTGAAATAAAATCAGAAAGAGACAGAGGTAGATGGAAGGGCTTTCCTTATTTAGTTTAAGATAGGAGATATGACTACGCAGTTGTCCCTTGTTCAAAGGAATGCTGCAGCAGGGTCATAAACCTAGGGAGACTGTTAGCTAAGCTAGCAGGGACGCATCAACATCTCAAGGTAAACAAGCAGAATCACTAGGAAGTGTTTCTAGTCTTCTCAGGGCCTATGGCTTGGTGAACGGTACTTGTACCTCATGTAATAGGCCTGACTGCTAAGGAGTAATGAGAGACAGGAATTAGTCTACTAATAACCTGTACGGTTCATTAAGGGGACATCAGTTGCTAGAACTGCTATAGTCCTATACCGAGAGGGAAGATAGTGATGGTCAGATAAACTAAAATAAGGTGAAAGAAAAATTAAAATATCCTAATAGCTTTAGGAAACTAAAAGGAAAAGTAAATAACTTGATTTAATTAAATTTTGTGATTTAATTAAAATCAACTTAGCTGAATTGGTACATTCAAGCTAAACGAGGGTATATAAATTAAATAAACTCCAAGCGAGGTAGAATAAAGTCAATATCAAAGTAACAGTTAAAACCCAAGTGTGTGAGGAGGGGCCAAACTAACTGAGCCTACACAGAAGGTGATAGCACAAATAGGAGGTGAAACCAAGAGAAAGGGGGAGAGAGAGAGAGAAGAGGTTCGTGAACGTTACGCTTTACACTCACACGTAGCTAAATGTTAGTCGGATGCTAACAGTTAATAGTTGAGGTAAAGGGCTTAGCTTATGTGCCTGTACGGCTGCTAAAGTGTTAGCTTTGGCTACACTCAGTTCTACTCAGTTTACACAGGGGTCTGTGATGTGTATGCTGTTATCAGATCGAACCCGAAGAGTCTGCTCTCAACTTCCGGGGCCAGACGTTGCTAAGAGACCGATGTATGTTTACAACAACGAGCAAGCTGAGCAGAACTTGTGCTGCTGTGAAACATGCATGGGAAACTCACACGCAGTCAGTTATGACTTATCGCATACAACTTCATTCACAGCACATTCACTTCACAGACAATGGCAAATTACTAGTTAGCTAAGCTAGAATTTCACCATTTATTCGCTATTCAATTGCATAATCTTAATGATTACAATGATATGCGATAGTTACAAGAAGGCCTTAATTCGGAGAAATGAGGAACATCGCTCAAATCGCCATTAGAATAACTATACCGTAGCAAGATTTCTTCTACGCTCAGTTTTAATATCAATGCAAGTGAGATTTCTTCGCCATGCAGATTATTTAATGCCGCTAATCTGAAACTTCCTTGTCAGACAAGACTTATGCATTTAAAGCTAAAAGTGGGGATTTCTTCGCCCAAATTTAGATGAATTTATTCATTTATGTGGGCTGCTAATCTGAGATTTCTTTGTCAGAGAAGACTTGCACATTTAAAGCTAAAAGTGGGGATTTCTTCGCCCAAATTTAGATGAATTTATTCTGGTACCATTCATATGGGCTGCTAATCTGAGGTTTCTTCGTCAGAGAAGGCTTACGCTCTACTAACAACAGAAATTAGGATTTCTTCGCTAATATCAGGTTAGTTTCTTATCGTACGATTTAAAGATGTGTTATAGCATTGAACAAGTTTCTACTGCTTGTAGTAGGGCACATTCAAGCTATAGTCTATCTGATGTTGTCAGAAGCTGCATGTGTAAGACGTTAATAAAATCTATGAAACAAACACACAAGTTTGATATAGAATCTCCTTGCAAATAATGTTTAAACGACTGCCGTGTTCTCCACCATTAAATGTCGCGATTTAGCTCAAAGGGAAATGTATACAAATAATTACAATTAATTATGATTAATTACACTTATTTATATCAGCTGCCAGTAGTAACTGTAGCAGAATTCAATTTCCATCAACTAATCTGTTCGTCCAGCGAACATTCAGTATAATTTTTACATCAACTCTAAGAAATGATATTTTCCTGGCCACAGAAAATAACTTTCTTAAAGTAGTATTGCATTAGGGCATGTAGCTCGAATCGGAATCGTAAAGGGACATTAATTTGCAAGGCAGAATCAGAATCAAAACTCATGTAATTTGTGCACAAGAGTTTATTAACGAAGGACTAACACATAACTAATCTAAACAAACAAACATGAAATCATTCATACATGGGGGAAGGGTCAGTGAGAGGCAGTTAGAGAGACCAGAGAATGTAGCTATGAAAAGAGTCAGTTAACCACCTGAGTGAAACCATCAGTGCTGTCTACAGCTTATACTAAACCTCTGTTTTGTTTAGTTAAATGTACGATACTTGCATTGCCTTGGTCGATGAACAAGTGTCCAAATGCAGTCTCGGGTGAAAGTCTCGATGGTTTGGAGCAGTGGTGGTTTTGGAATCGCGATCACGTTCTTCCGGGTCCGAAGAGTGATGAACTCCAAAGATGTTCTGACTCGATGGTGACTGGGAGTTTCTTCCCATGTGACAATTGAAGAAGAACCAAGAGCTGAGAGGGACCCAGCTGAAGTTCTGTGGTCTTTAGGGAATGGAAAGACAAGGCCGCAAGGCCTGGCGCAGCTTAGAGTCCCGACGAGTTCTAGCTCATCCTCCTCATCCTCTTAGGTTCTGAAAGAACTCACGTGAGACAAGTGAAGAAAGCTAGAAAAAACGCGGAAGAGAGAAATGTCTGTTCGAGGACATTTCATGAGGATGAATTCCAGGGTTGAGTGAAAGTGGGTTCCTGTGGGTTCCTCCACAGGCAGCAATCGGAAGATCTTGCAGAAGAGCGTGAAGAGAGTCAAGAGAGGGAAGAGAGAGAGGCGGACTAACGTTTGATGCCTTTAAGGTCTCTGGAGGCTGTGCCTCCAGGAGGTCCACGAACCAATGGTAACTTTCTCCTTTGGAGGGAAAGTTTACGACTTTTTGTCTGTGAGCATGGTATTTTGCATATGTAATTCGATTGGGTGTTGATGCAAAAACTAGTAAGGTTTCTTAAAACACTAATATGTTGCATAGGTATCAACATCTAATTTACACCATCTTTTAGATCATCAAAACACGAACTCAAAGAGTCCAAGCATGGCATAGGTGGGTTATACTACTAGTCATCTATCAGAACACATGCATAAAACAGCAGAAAGACAAATACAAATACAACAGACAAAATTAAAATACAATGCAGTAATACTGTACACAATGACCTGGGCTATGTGTAATAGGAAGGTCAAAGAAAGGTTTGTCTGTGAATGAATAGGAAAGAGCCTATAGGCATTGTGTCTTTCTGATGGCAAATGTAGCATGGGCAGATGTGCATTCCTGCGGGCAATAAAACCTCTTATCAGATCGTCGTCCTGGCAACTGTGCCCTTTCAGGGTGTTCGTTGCTTTGGGGGGATGTCTCCAAAACTCCAGCATATAGCTGGGGTTGTTGGTTTTGAAGATTATTTGTTAAATGTAACAAATAACTGTATGTCTGATTGGTCCAGACGCTACAATAGTAAGCATCAAATACACATCAAGTCAAGTCAGTTTTCTTTCCATTGTGCTTTATACTATAAAGAATGTGCCAAAGCACACTGATAAAAACTATAATAACAAAATCAGTTATGGAATTGTGCATTAAAAAATGTGATAATGTAATAATTGTATCATGTGTTGGTGGTTTTTTAATAGGCTGTTGACAGCCAAAATGTCCCTGGTTATCAGCATGTGGACAGATTGGCAGAATATCTGGTGGATCTCCGGGGTCACACAGTCCTCAGCCTGACCAACCAGGAAGCCAACAACATAATTGCACTTTGGCAGAACCTGGATGACCGGGACAAGCAACGGGTGGTGTATGCAGCTCGACATCAGAAGAGACTGCTGAGTGGACGCTTCAGAGTACCTAAGAGGCCCACTCAAACCCCTGGAGTGGAGAGCACCACCAGATGTGTGCTGGGTTCAAGCAGTGCACCTGCACAGTGGCCTGACTGTTGCCGCCTGGTGGAGACCATCTTCATCAGGCTTTGCACAATTTACCCTAGCCCCAAAAGAAAAGGCAAGGGAGCACTGTCAAGATGGTCTCTGATCCTCCAGGACTACAGAAGGATAAGGCAGCTTGTACTGGGCAACAGCTTGGTGATGGCAGGAACATCACTGCAGCTGGTGGAGGTTAACCAGAACACCCTGATTCAGTGGTACAACAACAGACAGAAGAAGCAGGAGCTGTCTGTGCTGCTTCAGGGCATTCAGTTGCCCCAGCCCATCCCTGAAGCTCAGGAGCCTCTCCAGGCTGCCAAACGCCTACGGACTGAGCCAGAACGACCAGCGGAACAGCACCAGTACAAGCTACCAGAGAGCACAGCAGGTCAGGCAAAGCAGAGGCAGACTTCTGTTGGGCGGCCCCCTCTCAGACCCAAGGCACCAGCACAGAGTCCATCAGCACCTGGAGCATCAGTGCAAATGGTACCCAACATACTTATATCAACAGCACCGGGTTTCCAGGGTGTGCCGATGCTTCAGGGTGTTCCAGTGTTACAGGGTCTGCAAGTTGTTCAAAGACTGCCGATGGTCCAGGGAATGCCGCTGGTGCAGGGAATGCCGATGGTTCAGGGAATCCCAATGGTCCAGGGGATGCCAGTAATACAGCCTACAGTTGTGCAGGGCACCAATTCACAACCTGCTGCACCAGCTGCCAGTCCGCAAACCATGCCCAAGAGACCCTACAAGAGAACTGTGGAGGCAAACACTTGTAAGAAGTGTGGGCAGTTCAAAACAAGCGCAATGGGGCATAGCCAGTACAGGGGCAGGGTGTACTGTCCACAGACTGAAACTGTTACAAAAGAACAGTGGCTAGTTGAAATGCGGAGAACTGTTCCCAAATAATGTATATAATTTTATTTATTATAGTGGTGTGTACAGTGAGAAGAGTTGTTTAAACAGAGCACACTATTGTCAATATTTGTGTTGAATATTATTTAACATTTTATTGTTTTTTATTTGTTGTTAAACGTTATTTAATATTTTATTTAACTTTATATTTATTGTTTGAAAACTTATTTAACTTTTTATTTAAATTGGTTTTGAAAACTTGATATTTTCCATTTTAATTCTCTTTTAACTTATTGTTTTTGACTCAAAACTTGTTACTCAACATTTTGTTAAACTTATTTATTATTTATTACTGTTGTTATAATTGGAAAATAAAAACAAATGGGCAAATAAATGCTTTATAAGTTTCTTCTTTTTTTTCCATTTTATTTCTCTTTTAATTTATTTTTGTTTGAAAACATATTTAATATTTAATTTTATTTATTTTATGTTCATTACTGTTCTGTTGGCATAATTGTAAAATAAAAACGAATTGGCAAATGATTGCTTTTTAAATTTCTACTTTTAAAATCTTTTTATTTCCCTTTTAATTTGTTGTTTGAAAACTTATTTAATATTTCATTTTATTTGTTTAATATTCATTACTGTTCTGTTGGCATAATTGTAAAATAAAAACAAATTGGCATATTTGCTTTTTAAATTTCTTCTTTCATTTTCATTTTATTTCCCTTTTAATTTATTGTTTGAAAGCTTATTTAATATATATATATTTTAATTTATTTAATATTCATTACTGTTCTGTATGCATAATTGTAAAATAAAATAAATTGGCAAATGATTGCTTTTTATATCTATTTTAATGAAAATTTTATTTCCCTTTTAATTTATTGTTGTTTGAAAACATATTTAATATTTAATTTTATTTATTTAATATTCATTATTGTTCTGTCTACATAATTGTAAAATAAAAACAAATTGGCAAATCATTGCTTTTTGATTTTTACTTTTATTTTCATTTTATTTCCTTAATTTATTAAAAATAAATTAAAAACGTTTTTAATATTTAATTTTATTTGTTTAATATTCATTACTGTTCTGTTACCATAATTGTAAAATAAAAACAAATTGGTTGTTTTTTTTTTTTTATTTTAACTTTCATTCAACAATATTTCTGCACTGCAAAAATAGAACATATGCCTATAAATAATCATTTGAATATTTTGTCATTCTTGTCAAAGACATTTTTCAGCATATTAATTACTATTTTATGGGTTGCATCTTTTTTCATTAGAAATAACAGATTTGTAAATGTCGAATGAATGTAACAAACAAAATTCCTATTCAGAATAATATCAATTAAAAAATACAATTAATGATAATAATATGCTTAATCAGAATAAATAACATTAATACAACAACAACATCAACAAAAATCAGTGTTCTTTTGGTATTCTTTATTTTTCATGAAAGAATATCAAACAACGTACATATGTACATTTTATTAACCGTAAAATGTCATTTATTTAATGAAATTAACAATATTACAAAAAGTTGTCTTTAGCTGGATTCGAACCCCGGTCCTGGTGAGCACCCGCCATAGGAAACAGTGTAATATAAATGCGCGATTTTCACGCACGAAGAAACCGGAAAATGCATTGCAGCGCGCATGCTAAGGAAGTATTATGTTTAAACGTCTTTCTTTTCTTTATTTTTCCCTCTTCTTCTTCCCTTTCTCCTTTTCTTCCTTCCCTTCTTCCCCAGCTTGAGCGCAGTGCCTTATCCATTAGGCCACTGGGGCTGTCGTGAAGTGTTGAGCTTGCCCTGTAGTTGTCCATCTCATTCAGGTGCCCTTAGAAAAGACACATGTGCATAGACTCTTCTAGATGAACCGCCATTTTGAAATGATCAAGCAGCTTTAGGTTTTCATGAACAAGCTCTGAACGTTTCCCGTTTCCTTGGGGCTCTGTCACGTATGCAAGTTCAAAAGCCTTAGCAAAGGATGGTTTCGATCCATCGACCTCTGGGTTATGGGCCCAGCAAGCTTCCGCTGCGCCACTCTGCTCTCTGTCACCCCAGATGGGACTCGAACCCACAATCCCTGGCTTAGGAGGCCAGTGCCTTATCCATTAGGCCACTGGGGCTGTCGTGGAGTGTTTAGCTTGCCCTGTAGTTGTCCATCTCATTCAGGTGGCCTTTAAAAAAAAGAGACACACGCATAGACTGTTCTAGATGAACAAATATTTTGAAAGGATCAAGCGGCTTTAGGTTTTCATGAACAGCCTCTGAATGCTTCCTTGGGGATCTGTCACGTATGCAAGTTCAAAAGCCTTAGCAAAGGATGGTTTCGATCCATCGACCTCTGGGTTATGGGCCCAGCACGCTTCCGCTGCGCCACTCTGCACTCTGTCACCCCAGATGGGACTCGAACCCACAATCCCTGGCTTAGGAGGCCAGTGCCTTATCCATTAGGCCACTGGGGCTGTCGTGGAGAGTTGAGCTTGCCCTGTAGTTTTCCATCTCATTCAGGTGCCCTTAGAAGAGACACACATGCATAGACTCTTCTAGATGAATTGCCATTTTAAAAGGATCAAGCAGCTTTAGGTTTTCATGAACAGGTTCTGAACGCTTCCTTGGGGATCTGTCACGTATGCAAGTTCAAAAGCCTTAGCAGAGGATGGTTTCGATCCATCGACCTCTGGGTTATGGGCCCAGCACGCTTCCGCTGCGCCACTCTGCTCTCTGTCACCCCAGATGGGACTCGAACCCACAATCCCTGGCTTAGGAGGCCAGTGCCTTATCCATTAGGCCACTGGGGCTGTCGGGAAGCGTTTAGCTTGACCTGTAGTTGTCCATCTCATTCAGGTGCCTTTAGAAAAGACACACACGCATAGACTCTTCTAGATGAAACGCCATTTCGAAAGGATCAAGCGGCTTTAGGTTTTCATGAACAGGCTCTGAAGGCTTCCCATTTCCTTGGGGCTCTGTCACGTATGCAAGTTCAAAAGCCTTAGCAGAGGATGGTTTCGATCCATCGACCTCTGGGTTATGGGCCCAGCACGCTTCCGCTGCGCCACTCTGCTCTCTGTCACCCCAGATGGGACTTGAACCCACAATCCCTGGCTTAGGAAGCCAGTGCCTTATCCATTAGGCCACTGGGGCTGTCATGGAGTCTTTAGCTTGCCCTGCAGTTGTCCATCTCATTCAGGTGCCCTTAGAAAAGACACACACGCATAGACTCTTCTAGATGAACAAGTATTTTGAAAGGATCAAGCGGCTTTAGGTTTTCATGAACAGGCTCTGAACGCTTCCTTGGGGATCTGTCACGTATGCAAGTTCAAAAGCCTTAGCAGAGGATGGTTTCGATCCATCGACCTCTGGGTTATGGGCCCAGCACGCTTCCGCTGCGCCACTCTGCTCTCTGTCACCCCAGATGGGACTCGAACCCACAATCCCTGGCTTAGGAGGCCAGTGCCTTATCCATTAGGCCACTGGGGCTGTCATGGAGTCGTTAGCTTGCCCTGCAGTTGTCCATCTCATTCAGGTGCCCTTAGAAAAGACACACACGCATAGACTCTTCTAGATGAACCGCCATTTTGAAAGGATCATGCGGCTTTAGGTTTTCATGAACAGGCTCTGAATGTTTCCTTGGGGCTCTGTCACATATGCAAGTTCAAAAGCCTTAGCAGAGAATGGTTTCGATCCATCGACCTCTGGGTTATGGGCCCAGCACGCTTCCGCTGCGCCACTCTGCTCTCTGTCACCCCAGATGGGACTCGAACCCACAATCCCTGGCTTAGGAGGCCAGTGCCTTATCCATCAGACCACTGGGGCTGTCGGGAAGTGTTTAGCTTGACCTGTAGTGGTCCATCTCATTCAGGTGCCCTTAGAAAAGACACACACGCATAGACTCTTCTAGATGAAAAGCCATTTTGAAAGGATCAAG